>PVIU01001453.1:176752-214465 GCA_004026605.1 Ondatra zibethicus | reverse complement strand
AGAAGAAGAAGAAGAAGAAGAAGAAGAAGAAGAAGAAGAAGAAGAAGAAGAAGAAGAAGAAGAAGAAGAAGAAGAAGAAGAAGAAGAAGAAAGTGAAGAAAATGTTGAGAGTATTCTAAAGAAAAGTGAGGGGAGAAGTGTGAGCATGGCTGTAAGAGTTGTATTAATTACCTCAGGTTGTCCTTTAAAACACCACAGATTGGTTTGTTCAGACAACAGAAATGTGCTTGCTCATGCTTTTAGAGTCTAGAAAATGCAAGACCCAGGAGAGCAGAGCTAGGCTCCAGGTGGCCCCTCTTTCTGGCTTGTAGACAACTACCTTCTCATTATTCTCTCAGTTTTTAATTTGTTTGCTTTTTTTAAAACCAGGCATGTGCTCATTCAGAGAAAGAAATTTCTCTCCTTCTTCCTCTTTGTAAAATTTAGGATTCCACCTTCATGGCCTCACTTAACCTTAAATAACTCCTAAAAGTTCAGCCGCTGAATACATCCTTATTGGAGGTTAAGGCTTTCATCTAAGAATTTGGGGGAGAACACAGATCAGTTCATAATACCAACATGGACAGAAAGTTGAGGTCCAGGAGGTTGTCCAGGGACTGGCGCATAAGGAAACGAAACTGACTAGGAAGGCACTCCCTGCTGTGGGGTGGCCACGGATCATGAAGTCTGTGGTGTAAGTAAGTTTATAAGTTTAACTGTTTGCTGCTCTGTGTGATCCCAGGGAAGGATGGCAGTTCTGAGAAAATCAGAAGTAGCAATGGGAACAAGAATTGGAAGGGACAAGACTGGCGGGAGAAGGCTAGTTATAAAAACAATCCCCTAATAAAAGGCACTGTCAAGATTGGGAAAGAATTAAAACAATCTCTATACACTGAAAACATCATCTCATACATAAAAATCATCAGGAGTGTACAATAAAACTATCGTAATTAATAAGCGAGTTCCACAGTTATAAAAATATAAGTTCAATATACAAAAGATTATATTTATATATACGAGCAACGAACAATCCAAAACTGAAATTAAGGAAATATACCATCTCCATGCATCAGTGTGACTAAGATACTTAGGAAGAAGTCCAACAGAAATATAAGATGAGTCTGATGAAAATTATGCATTGCATGGAAACCCAAATACACTTATGGGAATTTCAGGATCCAACTGAAAAGTTTCAATACCCAAGTGAGCAGGAAGCAAGGGCAGCTGCACTGAAGTGGAGGGAAAGATACCTTCTCTACCTGAATCAGCTTCACCCCCAAGCTCAAAACCCACACCACGCCCCAGCTGGTGATCTCTGCCCTAAGGGGAAGAAAGGGACAGTATAAATCCAGCAGTTCAGAGTTTGGGAGAGCTATGAGAAACAGGTGTTTCTATCTCTTCCCAGTCAGAGTACTCATGGAATGAGTGTGGATCAGATGCTCTAGAGCTACTGAGAAAGAAAAAGGAGCAGGACTGTTTGCTGTGACCATCACGGCTCAGAGTGATAGAAAAGCCCATCAAAGCACAGATCCTTTCCTTGGGGAGACAAGGAGATCAGAACATGTGTCCTGTACTCTGAACTTTCAGAGCGCTACTTAAAGGACCAAGAGTCTGTCTTGCATGAAAAGGGACACTGATTGGAAGGCAGGATGCACTGAATATCTGGTGGCTCTTGAGGACAAAGAGTCAGGTGGCATGTTATTCTGGAACCAGAGAATGAGGACACAGTGCTAGAGAGAGATACCGGAGAGAGCAGGAGATTACAAGCCTCTCCAGAGGAAGCCAGCGGGATTCACTAGAGAAATTACACATACAGATACAAAGAAGGTATGCCTCTTCCACGAGGATTTGGAAGTCTCTATTATCTCAGACCAAACTTATAGATAATGTACTTCCCCTGTACAAAGCCACTCTGTCAAAACTATTGGAGAGAACTGCTTTTTTCTAATGCATAGATCCAAATACATCACTACAACACATATGAAGAAACAAGGAATTGTGGTCAAATTTTAAAAATGAATATATATACACATATACATATAAATGAATATATATATACACACATATATATATATATATATATCCAGAAGCTGATTACTACCAAAAATGTTTCCCCAAAGATCATATGTAAAATTTTAACAATAAAATTTACATGCTAATGAAATTCAGGTAAAGATCTGAGAAGTACTTAGGATTAGATGAAGTCATGAGAATGGAATCCCTGTGACTGAATTGGTGGCTTTATAAGAGTAAAAGAGGTTAGATCTACCTGGAGAAGCAGCATCAGTAGGAAGTTTACAAAAGAACAATGGAAGAAAAGTTCCTAAGTCAGGAAGGAAACTGACACCCAAATCAAGAAACCTAATGAGATGGAATCAATGCAAGGAAATCACATTGAGACACAAAATCCAATTGTCAAAAGCCAGAGAAAAAAATGAAAGCAAAAAGAAAAAGGAATTTGTCATATGTAAGAGAACCCCTTTAAGATTATTGGTGGATTTTTCGCCGGGCGGTGGTGGCACATGCCTTTAATCCCAGCACTCAGGAGGCAGAGAGAGGTGGATCTCTGTGAGTTCGAGGCCAGCCTGGTCTACAAAGTGAGTTCCAGGACAGCCAGGTCTGTTACACAGAGAAACCCTGTCTCAGGGAAAAAAGGAAAAAAACAAGTAAATAAAAAAAGATTATTGGTGGATTTCTCAACAGGAACCTAGTAGACTGGAATGGAGTTTGATAGTATATTCAAAGCAGTGAAATAATAAACCACCAACCAAAAATATGATAGTTAGCATTCCTCAGTATGAGTCATAGAGGCCAAACACAGGCCACCAGTCTTGGTGGCAAGCTCCTTTACCTGATGAGCTATCTCACTGACCAATTCACTATAGGTTTCATAACCTAAAAGCAAAGATAGGGAAAAAGAGATTTCATGCAAATGGCAACCAATAAGGAATAGGAGTGGCCAGGCTTATATCCAACAAAATAGACTTTAAGCAAAAAATACAAAGAACCTTATAAAATTATATAAAAATCTATCCTCAGGAACATATGGCAACTACAAATGTATGTACACCAAACTTCAGAGTATCCACATATGTATGAAGCAAACATTGGCAGATATGAAAGAAACAGACTTCTAATCAAAGTACTCCAATATCCCACTCTTGAAAATACATGCAATATTCTGACAGAAGATTAATAAGTAAACTAAACAACACCACATACCCACCCATATCTTGTTAGCAGACACACTTTCCACCGAACAACAGCAAAATGGGCATTCTTCTACAGCACACAGAAAGCTGCCGAGAATAAATCATGCTAGGACACAAAACAAGTCCTAAACTTAAGAAGATTGAAATCTTACCATGTGTACTTCCCAAGCACAAAGAAATGAAAGTAGAATTTAAGGAATGAAGGAAACCTGGGGAAATGACAAATGTGTGCAAACTAAAGCAACAGATACTTGAATAACTAAAAGATCGAATAAGAAATCAAAAGCAAAAACCTAGGGCTGGTGTAGATGGAAGTTTCTGTACTACCTAGTCCCACAGCCTTTCAGTCCCAAAGAAACACACAAAAGCTTTTATTAATTATAAACTGTTTGGTCTATTAGCTCAGGCTTATTATTAACTAGCTCTTATAACTTAAATTAACTCATAATTCTTATCTATGGTTAGCCACAGGGTTTGGTACCTTTTCTCAGTAAAGCATTCTTATCTTGCTTTCTCTGTGTCTGGCTGGTGACTGCCTCTCTGCCTTTTCTCTTCCCAGAATTCTTCTAGTCTGGTAGTCCCACCTGTACTTCCTGCCTGGCTATTGGCCAATCAGCATTTTATTATACCAATACGAGGGACAAATCTGTACAGAGTTTTCTCCCACAGCAGCCTGGAGAGATACTTTAGTTGTTAAAACTCATGCTTGCAAGCACCAGAACCCACAATAGGAAAGGGAAGGAGAACAAAGGAAGGAAGAAAATTCACTCAGCTATAAGAAGGAAGTCTTGTCACATGGCATAATACAGATAAATATTAAATATGTTGTTAAGGTAAAGCAAGACTGTCACAGCAGGACAAAGGCCACATGATTCCATTTCTATGGGATTATCTGGACTGGCCTCACCCAGAGGCCCACAAAATAGAAAACCTAGTCAGTCTCTAAAGAGGACATAGCCTACAGAGGTTTATCCATGCAAGACAAAATGCTCTAGAATCTACCAGGTAATATTTGTAATAATGTTATTCGGTTTACTTAAAAAGTCTTGAAAAGCTATGTCTTATTAATGTTTCTTATCATAAAAAATAGACATATAATCTTCCTTGTATCTGTCAGGATTTGGTTCAACGATCCTTGCAAGGATGCTTGGCTGCTCAAGTCCCTTCAATAAAATGGTGCAGTATTCACAGACAGCCTCTTCCTATGTACTGTACACCATCTCAGTTTGTTTCCAACACCTAATATATTGTAAATGTGCTGTAGTTGTCATATTTTTTTATTAAGGGAACAAGACAAGAAAAAATTTGTATATACTTAGTAATTGTGTGTGTGTGTGTGTGAGTGTGTGTGTGTGTGTGTGTGAGTGTGTGTGTGTGTGTGTGTGTGTGTGTGTGTGTGTGTGTTGAAGTGAATTATCCATGGAGCTTTGTACATGTTAGGTAAGCATTCTATCACTAAGGTGCACCCCCAGCCCATGGGTGCATTTTGAAAAGGGGGGTGTGATTTAGTGTCGGGGTGTTTGCCCAGTACGCAGCAGTCCCTGGTCTGAGTCCTTGCACAATGTTCTTTGTGCCACAGTTGATTGACTGCAAATGCAGAGCCCGTAGATCCAGAAAACCAGCTACATATTCACATCTACTGACATAGTTATAATTAAAACATGAAAAATAACAAGTGTTGGAGAGGATATATGGAAATTGACATATATTGCTGATAGGAGTGTAAAATTGTTCAATTGATTTGTTAAAAATAGGCTGTCAATTCCTTAAGATGTCTAATAGAGGGTTGCCATAGAACCCATGAAATATACTTCTAGGTAAATAGTCAAGAGAATTAAAAATGTATGTCCACACAAAATGTGTGCCTGAATGCTCAAAGCAATGCTTTTCTAATAGCCAAAATGATCACCAAGTAATGAATGGATAAATAAAGGGTGGTTTATCACAATGCTGTTTATCAATGAAGGAGTTACATGCTGATACAGGCATGGAACCTTGAGAACATTAAGTGAAAGAAGCCAAACACAAAATGTCTCACAGTGTTATTGGTCCATTTATGTAAAAATCTAGAGTAAGCAAACATTGAGACAGAAAGTAGGATGGTAGTTTGGAAAAGACAGAAATAGGAATGACTGTTAATGGGCACAGAGTTTATTTTAGGGGTGGCAAAAACGCTCTGAAATTAGATCATAGTCGTGATTGCACAAATTTGAGACTATACTAAAAACCACTTAATGAACACGGGAAAAAATGGGTTTTATATATGAACAACATTTTATTTTTTATTTAAAAATATTATTTATTTTAATTTTATGCATATGTGTGTTTGGCATGTATGTGCCTGGTTGCCCACAGAGATCAGAAGAGGTGTCAGATTCCTTAGAACTAGTTACAGATAATTATGAGCTGCCATGTGGGTTCTGGGAACCGAGCCTGAGTCCTCTGCAAGAGCAGCCAGGGCTCTCAACTCCTGAGCCATCTTTCCAGTTCCTTCCACTCAATATTTGAAAGATTCTTTCTCAGCAAATACAAGCAGAAGAAGCTCAGCCTAGAGAAGAAGGAAAAAAATCCCCAGGAAATAAGTTCACCACATTCCTAGAGAGACCCAAACAAAAGAGTGCTTTTTTTTAATTCAAGAGAACTACAGACAGTTGCTGAGGCATTCTCATATTTGAAGTATTACACCAAAAACCAAGGGCATCTAAGCTAGAGAATGGTTTTAGGTGGTTCTGAGTGAAAATAAAGGGAAAGAAACTTCTAAAAGCTGTTCTATTTGCAGATCTCTCTCTCTCTCTCTCTCTCTCTCTCAAAGGATTTGTGCAGAATCCCCTGGTTCCCCAGTTGCTGAAAATCCTTCAATCTCCTAAAACTAGTGATGCGCTCAGAAATAGCAATCTGAGTGTGTAACCAGGGTTATCATCTCTCCCCAGGGATGTGCATAGGTGCACAGCTCTGGACAGATTGTGAGGTCAGGACAGAGGGATTCCCTGCTCTAAGGCAGCTGTGACCTACCCCCTCCCCCACCAGCCTTCAGGACCTACAATGGGACTTGTAGTTGCTCCAAGGAAGTTGCAGGACACAAGGTTGCCAATCAATGCATACAGATGCAATTCTGCTGACTTTCACACAGATGCAATCTGAAGACCCCATTACTGTGGCATATAGTTGGTACCTCAAGCAAACAGGAAGGTGAGAAATTCTAATCTTGTCTAATTTGATCTTAATTACATTCTCTTGTCTAATCTATTCTTCTGTTTCTATACTTCTACCCCCCCCCCCACACACACACACACTTGCTTTTCTCTTTTCAATAAGATTTATTATCCAGTTTGTCAACATTTACAATGGAGGGAACTCCAGACTTAACAGAACACATTTTCCCTGGTGCACCTGTCAATGTGCAAGCAAACAACCTGACCTCCACTTACCCTCCCAACAAAGTAAATACGTCCCCACTGAGATGATGCTGGCCCACACAGGGATTGCATAATGGTGCCTCCATAGCAGGAGAATGGAATGAAGAACGGACAAACGATGAGAGTTTCTGGTAGTGGGGCTTCTACGTGAGAATATTTCCCACAAACTTTCCTCCCAGAAAGTGATCTTGCTGTTGAGCAAGGGTTGTAATTACTGCCCATCCTTGTTTTCATCTGCTCACTAACTGAAAGGTCTTTGGGTTCAAGCTGGGAAATTGGAAAGAGAAAAAAGAGGCCACATGGAAGAAATATTTGGTGCTAAACTTGGAAGAACAGTCAAGAGCTTCTGGGACTTGAGATGTTCCTCTTTCTGAAAGGAGGTAGGCACACAGAGGGGGAGGAGTTAAAAGGACACAGGGCAAATGCCTTAGACACAGAGGACTACAGACATCAAAGCCAGGGGGACAGAAGCAGCAATTGTGGAAAACCATCAGAGAGCCTCCAAAGACGTGTTCCACAGCCACCCAAGCCCGGGTGGGAAGCCTCACTCCACGTGTAGAAGGTTCTAGATCAAGAATCCTCCCACAGTCTCTAAAAGATAACAGTAGAAAGGGGTTAACACCTACTTCTGCTTTACAAGCAGGGAGCAAAAACATTCTCATTTCCCAGAAGGTTCCAATGGCTCTTCTCGGTTGTCAAGTTGACTACATGTGGAATTAACTAAAAATCAAAATATGGCTGGGTACACCTGTTGGGGAACTTTTGTTTAATCATCTGAAGTGGGAAGATCCTCTTCTAATTTGGATCTTTGAGGTGGGAAGACACAGCTTTGATCCAGATCTTTGAGGTGGGAAGACCCACCCTAACATGGGCCACACCTGCTGCTGGAATCCTATACAAGGATGTGAAAGAAGGAAGTTACAGTCTGTCTGTTTGCTCTCACCCTAACTAGCAAGTTCATTCCTTCACTGGCATTACAGCCTGTACCTTGGGAATTTCAGCATATACTGAAAAACCATCTGAGACATCCAGCCTCATGGACTGAGCAACTATCAGATTCATGGACCTTCTGCTCAAAAGTAGCCATTCTTGGAATTGATGGACCACAGCCTGTAAGTCATCCTAATATATAATATTATATATAGAGAGATTCATTCTATAAGTTATCTTATTCTAGAGAACCGACTAATACAAGATTCCAGCCTTCCTTTCCTAGAGGCCTGTTGTACCCAACACTCCTCCATAGGGGAGGCCTGCCACACCCAACCCTCCTCCATAGGAAAAGCCTCATTGGTTTGGTCCTTACTTTTGAACATCTCTGGAACCATCTCCTGTTAATATTACAAGCTTTTGGCCCCAGTTTTGAAGTTGGATAATGCTGAATCCAAACCTCTATTTTTTTAATAAGCTAAACGACCTAAAGCAAATGACCTTCTTTCTAGCCTCAAAAACATCTAACAGGAGTCATCAAGTTCATGCATGGACTTGGTGCTGAGAGAATCAGAAGGAAGATTAAAAACTAAGAATCAGCTATTGGAATTAGTTGAAGATATGGATTAGATGAGACTGCCTAGGCAGTATACTGGGAGGTTAGAAAACTCAGGGCTGACCTAGAAAACTCTGTCAACTTGTAGAGGGGTAGGCTACCAGGAGACAATGATGTAGCTCAGTGGTAGAGCTATATACACTTGCCTGGTGTGCTGGTTTGAATAAGAGTGGCTCCTATAGGCTCATACATTTGAATGCTTAGTCACCAAAGAGTAGCACTATTGGAAAAAATTAGAAGGATTAGGGGGTGTGGCCTTATTGAAGGAAGTTTATCACTGGGGGTGGACTTTGAGGTTTCAAAAGCCCATGCCAAGCCTAGGTGCTCTCTCGCTCACGTTCTCTCTCTCTCTCTCTCTCTCTCTCTCTCACTCTCTCCCCTTTTTCTCTCTCCCTCTCTTCCTCTCTTCTTCTCTCTCCTCCCCTTTCTCCCTCTCTTTCTGCCTATATATAACTCTCAGCTATTGCTTTAGCATCAAGAGTCCCACCATGCTTCCTACCATGGTGATAATGAACTAACCCTCTGTAACTATAAGCAAGTTCATAATTAAATAATTTCTTTTATAAGAGTTATCTTGGTCATTGTATCTCTCCACAGTAATAGAAGATTGACTAACACAGAAGTTAGAACCAGGGAGTGGGGTCTGACTATGCTGTTCATCAGAGGAATGTGGAAGACTTCGGGACTTTGGACTAGAAAAATGGTTGAGCTCTTTAGGCAGGAGCTTCCTGGGCCATCATAGGAGAAGACAGTGAGGAGAGTGATTTAAATAGTGGGGCCCAGCTCAAGAAGTTACTGAGAGGAGAAATATTTGTAAGTGGCCTAGAAATCATTCTTGTGCATTTCTGGCAAAGAATGTGGCTACCTTCTGCCCTTGCCCTAAAAAAATCTGCCTGAGCCTAAATTGAAGAGTTTTGCAGCCGGGCAGTGGGGGTGCATGCTTTAATCCCAGCACTCAAGAGGCAGAGGCAGGCAGATCTTTGTGAGTTTGAGGTCATCCTGGTCTATAAAGAGCTAGCTCCAGGACAGGCTCCAAAGCTATAGAGAAACCCTGTCTCAAAAAACCAAAAAAAGAAAAAAGAAAAAAAATTTTGCATTGTTGACATTGACAGAGGAGATTTTAAGACAGCCTAGTAGTGACTGTGTTGTGTGGTTATTAGTGATCACTCTTACACAGATCTATAATGAAAAGGATCAAGCTGAGCAAGGCAAAGTGAAAGCTATGTAGTTCGGTGAGAAAAGGAACACCAGGAAATATAATGTTGGACCTAAGTCAGTCAAGTGTTCAAGGAGATAAAATGTTTCTAAAAGCCAGATGCTGAATGGAATACAGGAAGCAGCAGCTTCAGAGCAAGACCCCACCCAGCTAAGCTTCCAACTTGTGAAAAGTAATTAAAGAAAAGCTTAACTAGTCAAGGGAACCATCAAAAACAGAAAGCTGATGCAAATTGTAAATGAAGAAGGAAACCAAGTTCCAGCCCTATCAAGCAACAGAATTTGGAGCTTTAGTCATGTGGTTCTAACTTTAGAATCAAGAATACAAAAATGGGTATTCTCGCTCTGTGGGATCTCCCTCTGTGGCTAAGGAAAGCCTCAGAGGCCAGATGTGCGGCCATGCATGGGGGCCCAGAGAAGCCATTGCATGAAGTCATGAAAAGCCTGGAGTGTGTTGGAGACTGAAAGATGTTGGAGATGCCCAAGTTGTGGAACACCTGCCAAGGAGAGCGGCAGGTCAGGCGTAGAACCAGCCAAGAGAGAGAAGCTTTTGCAGTCAACAAGCACAAAAGGATTTGGAGATCTGAAGAGCCCACTGATGTCAGACATGGGATGCCGAATTTGGAGTTTTCCCTGTTGAGTTTCTGTTGTGCTTTGGTCCAATACTTCCTCACTATACTTCCTCTCCTCCTGTGTATATATTACCATTCCATATATTACCATATCTGTACCACTGTATGTTGGAAGTATGTGGTCTGCTTTTTGATTTTGATTTTAGAGGGGGTTGCAGTTAAGGGAGTGCCTTGAGTCTCAGAAGAGATTTCAAACTTTGGACTTTTAAACAGTGTTGAGACTGTGATAGAGTATGGGGACTTTTGAAGTTGGGCTGACTGCATTTTTGCATTATGATCTGGCTACAAATCTATGGGCACAAGGGAGTGGAATGTGATAGTTTGAATAAGAATGCCCCCACCCCTCTCCCATCTACATATGCTTTTACTTAGAAAGTTTAGCTACAAGGGAGTGGCACTATTTGAAAGGATTAGAAGGATTAGGGAGTGTATCATTGTTGGAAGAAATTCGTCAGTGTAGGTGGGCTTCGAGGTTTCAAAAGCCCAAGCCTCTCTCCCTATGGGTGAGGATGTAGTTCTCAGCTATTGCTTTAGCCTCATGATTGCCTCAATGCTTCCTGTCTTGGGGATAATGGACTAAGCCTCTGAAACTATAGGCAAGCTTCTAATTAAGTTCTTTCATTTAAAAGAGTTGCCTTGGTCATGGTGTCTCTTCACAGCAATAGAACAGTGGTTGAGAGACTAGCATGTATGAGTTCCATCTTCAGCACTGAAAGAATCAAAACCAGCCTTTGACAAGAGAGCAAACACTGTCTAAAGGACCTTCCAGAAGTTTTCTGATTTGTACAACTGTGTTCTATCCATTGTCTTCATATCAGTGAGGCTATTTTATATACTTCCGGTGTAGAAATACCTCTGCAGAAAGATGGTAGAAATAGCTGCTGTCCATATAGTACTGTGGTGGTTTGAATGAGAATGGGCTCCGTAGGCATATATATTTGAACACTTGGTTCCATTTGGTAGAACTGTTTGAAAAGGATTAGGAGGTTGACTTTGTTGGAGGAGGTACGTCGTTGGGGGTGGGCTTTGAGGTTCCAAAAGCCCAGGTCATTCCAAATTAGCTCTCTTTCTACCTCCAACTTTCAGACTCGGATGTAAGCTTTTAGGTACTGCTCCAGTGGCATGTCTGCTTGCTTGCCACCCTGCTCTCCACTATGATGACCATGGAGTGTGATCCCCTAGAACTGTGAACCCCATTAAACATTTCCTTTTATAAGTTGCCTTGGTTATGGTATCTCTTCACAGCAATAGAAAAGTAACTGAGACAATCACTATGAATGAGTTTTGTTTCCATAAAAATATTTGATAGAAATCATGATCCCAGGTACTATCTTTTATTTTTTTCTTTGGAAGGTAACCATTCTGCACCCATAAGCAAATTCACTACAGATTCCCAAGTACCTATATGTAGCCTTAGATTTTCATGCATCCTGCATTTTCCATGTCTTGCTGGCCTCTTCTTGAGTTAGCAAGTCACTATAACCTCTTTGACATGTCTCTTTTATACTTGTGCAAGAGTCTGATTTTACCTTTTGGAAAAGTATGCTTTAGCAAAACCATGTCCTCGGAGATGACCGTTAGCAGCACAACCTGAGAAGCAGGCTTATCTAACAATAAGATCTCCTCTTACAAAGTGGATGATCCAAAAGCAGCCAGTGAAGCAGGCCAAGAAATGGGAGTGTTTGGGCAAGGTAAGGCTGGGGTCCAGGGAAAAAGCGGAGTCAAGTAAATCTAAGGAGAATTAAATTTAATGTTCATCATTCTTGACCAAGCAATTATGTTCAGCATATAGCTCTCCCCATGGCTCTGCACCACCCATTCCTCCCCCCAGATGAGAGGTAACCTTTCCTCACCAACTCAAAGTACAGTGTGTCCTGTTACATCCTTCTCTGGGGACCAGGAGGCCTACTCAGCTGACATTTACATAACCAAGGGAGCTACTCAAGCATTCTTTAAAGAATAGAGAACATTTCCCTTCAAGGTGATTTCTGTTCCCAGCTAGACCATAAAGCAGATGCCACTAAGAGAAGAAATCCTCACGCTGAATGTCAGTGTGCCCCTTCGGACAGAGCACACATACCTGCTGCACTAGCATCTTTAGAGGCTGCCCCACTCCAACCCAGCTTCCAGTTGAAAACTGAAATCTGCAGCTGCCACTGAAAAACAGGTGAATTACTCCTCAGCCCCCTCAAGTTTCTCTTCCGAAGGCTGTTTCAGGAAACCTAATCCCTCCTGTTCTCCTCCTCCCTGCCTTCCCCGCTCTGACATCCAGGTAAACTGGGCACAGAACCACCACTACCTTTCCCTTTATTTCCCAACTCTGCAACACGCTGTGGGAGGAGCAGTACGTGGGAAAACCACCACACTCTGACCAGTACTACTTAAGAAGGTATCTCTCTAGATGGTCTCCAACCTTCAACAGCATACGGCACAGGGCATCCCTTAAAGATGCTTTTATGTCATTCTCAAGTCTTTCTAGAAAACTTCCCAACCAGAAGGAGATATTTTGAGTCCTCACTTCAAACATTCAATGGAGTTGGGTGCCCCACTGTACCTCCTGCTATGATCTTTCCAGAAGTCTGAAAAGGTGGCTTGGCTAACAAGACCGAAGTTTTTCTGCCCATCAAAGAGGCTCTTCAGGAAAGTACCCATGTGCTTAGAACTGAAGGAGGCTGAGGTCACTGCCATCCCTGATAGTCTCATTTTTCAGTCAAGTTCCAGAGGAGGTGCTACAGTAGAGCACCATCCCAGTATCCACTGTCTCATTTGCAACCATAGAGCAATATGGCACAGAGATCCTGGTGAGCGTTTCTCGGTTGCAGAGTTCTTGGTACCTCTCAAAGAATAAGCACACCCCAAATTCAGATGCTTTGGGGAGTAAATGCCATTCAAAAACGTCACAAAATGCTGGTGTAATTCAAGAAAGTCACCGCAAGATGGCAGGCTTTAACCTCTAACGGAGTCTAAATCTGCAGATTTTTGCTGCCTGACAGTGTTTTTTTGGGGGAGGGGGATGGCAGACCAAGGTGCTGAGCTGTATATAGGCAGAGGCGTCTCTTCATTTATTAATATTCCCAGATGCAGCTTGAGGAGATTTCATGTCACTTTAGGAAGCTGATTTGTTTTGGCATTCATTTTCTTTACGAATAATTTCCTGATCATTTGTCAGATACGGCTCTTTTAAATTTTAGTTCCTCCCCTCACAGGAAAAAAAAAATGTCTGTCTGAAAGATTCAAGATAGAGAAGATGCATATATGGGCAGAGCTTGCAGCATGCATTTGTATGTTCACAACAGAACAAGGCGTTTTCTAGGGGAATCCAGAGAATAGTTAACTCACCCACTGGCAAAACTGTTGATGGACCTTATAGGAACACACACAACCCAGAGGGGTAAAGTCATATTGATTGCTTCAAGTTTCAGCCACAATTATAATTTTCACCATCAACCCCACTTGTTCTTTCTTCTACTGACTCAGTCACCAACTCAAGAAAAAGTGATGCAGGAATCTGTGTCTCAAGGTGTCTGATCCTCTCTTCCAAAAGGAGAAAGCAGAAAATCTGCTCCAAAATGATTAGAAAGAGAATGACGTGCTTATGTGTGTGGAGACTCAACTGGGGGGGGATCACCATGGAGGGGACAGACAGGGACTCACACTGGGTGGCTACTTAAACAGCCTAATCTTAAGTTCTCTTGCATAAAACAAGGGAAGTAATTTGATTGCATCTGGATCAAGTAGGTTTCAGAGCAATAAGAACCAGATAAGGGAGCAGAGAGAGTTAATGGGGAGCATTTTAAAGTCACAATTAAGGTATAATTTCCTTAGGGTTTTCAGAATAACAATAGCTTGCAAAAGGCAGTAAGCACACAGACTGGGAAGACTTGGCCTGTCCTGCTCATAAAGCTTCACTCCTGGGTCCAACCACAAGAGCCAGTAATTAGATTCCACTTCTCCCTGTCCCAAGCCGGCTTGCTGGGTGACCATTAGCTTCTACCCCAGAGGTGGAAGCGGTGATCCGGGAACTTCTACACAGGTCAGAGCTCATGAAGACAGCAGCAATTAACCTCCCTCCAAGTGTGTGTCTGCCTGGGAGGGGACACGGGAACAGGTCTGTGCACGGTACATTAAAAAGCATTTATGAACGGGTAGGTCAGAAGAGCTCAGGGAAAGAACCATGTAATGAGTGATGGTTATTAATGACCATTATTATCCTTGTCCTGACCCCGGGACTATTCCTTCAAGATTGTTTACTTAGCATGCACAAGTGAAGCTCTGACACGAGGCCCTGCAACTCTATTAATCCACTGGTGATACACACAGAGAAACTAGCTCTCCATAAAGTGAGAAGTCTCATCTTAAATATTAACATATATAAATGAAAATTTTAGAGCCCCCGTATTCTACCAGCAGAGAAACGGATCGATTCTCCGTGCCATGAATCACATAATGGAGGGTGTCAGGGCAGGTCTAACATGAATAAGATATTGATCTCCCTTGTTACTTGATTCAACTTCATTCCTTTCGGATGGCCAGAGGCCTCTGTGACAGCATAGGCTTTGGTGTGGAGGGCAACTGAGAGCTGTACTTTCAGGTCTTTTACTTATTCATTAAAGTTTTTGGATAACAATATTTCTGCAGGGAAAGAAGAGAATTCAGAGAAAGCCCTCAAGTATGCTGAGTCCTTTTCAGACTAAATAAAGTTGGAATAGGCTGCTTCAGAGATGTTGGGACAGAAGGCAAGCCTGCCATGGCAGCGTGATTCGTGCTGTCTGTTGAGGCTTGGTTTATGTTTTTCATTTGTTAGACTGTCATAATTCACGAATACAACCCTGTTAATATTTTGGATAGTATCCCAAAAAGAGAGTTTAGATAAAAGCAAATATCCTCTTTTATCCACCTGTCTCAGTTTCCTAATTCATCTTCCTCTAGGGATGGTGCTAATAACACATGGTACATGCACAGAACTTTCTGTGGTCTTTGTATCTACACACACACACACACACACAGAGAGAGAGAGAGAGAGAGAGAGTCTAAAAAGATGAGACTATGCTAACTTTCCCTTACTGTAACAAAATACATGAGACAATCAATTTAAAAAGAGGAAGGTTTTTTTGACTCACAGTTTCAGAGGTTTCAGGTCAGAATCACTAGGACCTGTCACTTTGGGCAAACAAAATATAGTGGTCAAAGCTTTATACTTCATGGTGGCTGGGAAGAGAAAGATGTGATAGGAGCCATGGTCATATATCCCCTTCAGTGACCCACCCCAGATAACCTAGCTTTCTTCTACTAGCCTCTACCATCTAATGGTTCCACCACTTCCCAACAGTGCAACAGGTTAGTAATCAAGCCATTAGCATGTGAACCTTTTCCACATATTTAAGACCGAACCCCTAACTAAACCATCCATGTTATAGAATGTAATATGCTTTGGAAATACAGAAAAAGCAGAAGACAATCTCTGAGACAAGTGTTAAATGAGAACTCCAGTGATAGGTAGAGCCATGAGAAGATTTGCTGAGAAACATAGTTATGAAGTAGAGAGTATCAAGAGCAAGTGTGTGTGTGGTAATATTTTGCTTGTGATCTAACAGGTAAAGCTTGCTTGAAGATGGGAATGAGGAGCCAAGCCACTAGTTAGCCATCAAGGCCAGGCAGTGGTGGTGGTACTCCCAGCACTCAGGAGGCAGAGGCAGACAGATCTGTGTGAGTTCAAGGCCAGCCTGGTCTACACAAGATTGACCCAATCTAAAAGAGAAACAGAGCCAGGAGGTGGTGGCTCACACCTTTAATCCCAGTATTTAGGAGTCACATGCCTTTAATCCCAGCACTAGGAAAGTAGAGGTAGGAAGGGATATGGCTGGGAGGAAAGAGTACGGTAAGGCAGGAGGAGACAGGAGGGCATTGCTTTCAGTCAGAGGACTTGTAGAGATGGACGGGATCTTGCCTTTCTGTCTGAGGATTTCGTAGAGATAAGAACTAGTGGCTGGCTGCTCTGTTTCTCTGATCTTTCACCCTCTAATATCTGATTCCAGGTTTCTATTATTAAGACCAATTAGAATTCATGCTACATGTGTGTCTTCTTGACATATGAGAAAGTCCTTCTCTCCTCTCCATCTTCGGCACCTCCATTAGGTACCATCTGCTAATGCAGAGAGCTGTTCTGAGCATGAGTCTTTCTATGATTCCCTTGTATATGTGTATAATGTCAAGTGTGTCTACACAATTGTAGGAAGTTCACAGGCTTGGATTTGACAAGTAGGCATCTTCACACTGTAACATGGCACTCCAGAATTGCCAACAGGCTTGCCTCTGGGGTGGAGTCCCAGAGGAGTAACAAACAGCAGAAAGATCAGAGTAAGTAGAATAATTCTGAACTAGAGGGCAGAAGCTAACCAGTGGGCACTTCTTCATGGAACAGAAACAACTCAAATTCAAAATAACAGATGTTTTTCCTCCAAGGTAAACATGTCAGTGCTAATGATTTCAGTCCAGCTGTTAATGAATTCAGTCACTTTTTCCACCGGGTTAGACACTAAGCCTTAGTAGTAGAACCCTCAAATACTGTCCTTTGTCTGAGCAGAGTTACTTGTATTCCTCTTACCTCTGTTGTGGTGATGAGGGCCCTGAGCTAGCAGGTAGGAACCCTGGATTTGGTCTTGGCTCAGCCCTAAAAAGAGAGAAATCAAGAAGAAATCTTTTACGTATTCTAAATCCTAATTCCCTGCTTCAGAAAATAGCTGGATGAAACAGCACATCTCTCGGCTTCCTTCTATCCCTTAAAATATCTCTAGTTTCGCTCACTTAAAGATTCACAATGGTCTAATTGCTTACATAGGCCACATTCAGGAAGTGGGGGAAGGGTAAGAGACTGAGGAATAACACCCTTTCCAAGACACCATTAAAAAGTAATTTATGTTTCAAGTCTTCCATTCTATCTTCTTGGAAAGCCTGAAAGAAATTTCTTCCTTTATCTGGTTGCCAGACAACCTTTCTATCCAGGCTTCATTTCCCTCTCTTAGAAAAGAAATAAAAACCTGGTTTCTGATACCTGCTTAAGAATATAGGCTGACGTCAGCTATCCCTCATGGAGAATCTGAAACATGACTGCCCATCTGCAGACTGACTGAAATGGATAGGATTTAAGGAGCATATTCGAAGACAAACGGAAGACCCTAAAAATTGCTAATAGACCCTGGCGATTAGAAGAAGCTCTTGGAAGAGCAAACAATTAAATACAACCACAAAATTTTTCCCAAGTAGTCTTTATTCTTCACGTTGGGCTTTTGAGTAAGAAGGAAAGATTGTCTCTTTTTAATTCACGAGCAAATTGCATCCAAAAACAGGTGATTTTTCTTGTTAACTTCCAGAGCCGGATGACAACTTTAGAGCGGCTACTGGGGGATGAGTCCAGTGACCTCTGGGTCCCACCACCTGATTCTCTAGAATCTAGCTCAGCCTGCGGCCTCTGGGCAAGGATAAGGGCTTTCACCAGTAGGCACCCTGGGCCAGCACAGGGAAGGTTGGAGAGGAAACCAGCAGGTGAGGCAGCACAATATAAGGCAGGAGATCCAAGCTGGCTCTGGAAGGGAACAGAGAACCTTATTCTTCTGGCTCAAGCCCTTGCCCAGCTCCCAAGAGGGCATTTGCTATGGGGAGCTAGTGCATCTCTGCCCAAGAAGGACTTGGTGTGATATTTTAGAAGCAAACTGGAATACCCTTAATATTTAGGATCTTAAATTAAGGCTCAGTCAAGTTATCAGTATGATTTTAGATTTTTGTCCCCAGCATCACCCTGCCAGTTGTAGAAATAAAGACCATTTGTCACAGTAGAATCTAGGTGAGAAACAGGTTTGTTTAGTCTCAAAGGTAGTTAGCCACACAAGGCCCTTTATTTCCCAAACCTCCCCCCTTTCCCTCCCCACTGATTAGCCAGTTATGTCAGACTATAAAGTTGAGCTCCCGTTTAGGGAATGAGACAAAATCACTACCTATGTCAGAGATAAAAGTCAGTGACCATTTTGGACAAATGTCTTCGCTAGCCTGTTTGGGTTCTGATATATATATTTGCCAAATTACTTTTGTTTTGTTCTTGTGTTCCTTTGTATGACATAGGGAATATTCTCTTCCCAACATCTTTGTTTAGATGTACATGTTCCTATTAAGCTATAATTCACTGAGAGCAAAGACAGATGACACATTCCAGTGGTTTCAAGTAAGCAGAGAGACAGCATACCCATTCAACATGTAAGGCTAGGCTGTAGTTCTGATTTGTTAGGCCAAAGAGTTCATAAGCAGCAGGGCTTCTACCAGAGCAGAAGAGAAGAAGCTGCCCTCCACCCAGCGGGCCTAGAGGAGCCAAGCATCATGATGCTGCCCAAGCCAAATCTTCATCCCTGAAACCCGCATCATTGTACACGAACACGCGCATCCCATCCAAGCTTTGCTAGAAAAATATTTACATAAGCTGCCAAGATTTGGGTTCTTAAGTCACATCTAGCATGGACAAGGCCTCATTAAGAGCTGGAAGTGTGTGCCGTGGGAGAGCAGAAGGCAGAAGCAGGTACCTACTATTTCTGAACAATGTCTCTGCCTCCGGGTGCCCAGCAAGCTGCTAATTCCACTTTCCTGCCATTTATCCCTGTTTCCTACTTTCTGCATCATGCTTGCTTCATGGCTTGTACATTCTATATAACATCTGGCCAGTGGGAAATGCACCTCACATGCATTTTGTAGATGGACCATGTAGTTCAGTCTCGGCTGAGCTCTCATCTCAATACTGTTTTTCTCCTTGTTCGCATCCAGTCCTCACAAATCTCAGCCCTGGTGACATTAAATGACTGTCACACTAGACAGCATCAGAACCGGGTCTTCAAGCACTGATTCAGTCCTTTTCTACATTAGATATTACGTGTGTGTGTGTGTGTGTGTGTGTGTGTGTGTGTGTAAGTCCTCTGCTGGAAACCCACAGCGGTGTCCTGTGGCTTAGCACATAAAACGTAAAGGTTTATTCCTCAGCATTCTTGCTCTCCTCTCTCCCCATCATCTTCAGTATTGACTGAAGATTCTTTCTGCTAGCCAAGCACACTCGCTGGTCATCTCGCCCTCCTTATGTTCAAGCATAGCAGTGCTACTCTGCTTCTTTCTATAGGTTTCTCTCCTTCTTCCTTGGAAATCAGTCAGTCCCCACCTCCTCCAGGAAGCCCACCTAAACTAGAACTACTTCACTGTATACACACACACACACACACACACACACACACACACAGCATTTCAGCAATTTTATTGTCTTCATCATGTAGGAACAAGTTCACACTGGCTTGTGGATAGAGGACACTGAATAAAGGTTTGCTGAATGACAGACAAATGACATAAGTAGATTGTATGGATTCAGGACACAAGCCCTCGCTCAAGGGCGTCACCACTCTCTCTCAAGGGTGTCACCTCTCCCTGGCTTCCATTGTCACACTTTCAGATAACCCTCTGTCCTAGGCAGGGCTACTACTGCTGTGATGGAACACCACAACCAAAACAACGTCGGGAGGAAGGGTTTACTAGGTTTATGCCTTCCCATCCCTGTTCATCATTGAAGGAAGTCAGGACAGGAACTCAAACAGGACAGAAACCTGGAGTCAGGAGCTGATGCAGGGGCCATGGAGGAGGGCTGCTTACTGGCTTGTTCCTCATGGCTTGCTCCGTCTGCTTTCATATAGAACCCAGGACCACTACCCCAGGGATAGCACCTCCTACCATGTGGTAGTCCCTCCCACATCAATCGCTAATTAAGAAAATACCCTTGAGACTGATTACCACATATTATGGAGGCATTTTCTTAATGGAGGGTCCCTCCTCTCAGACAACTTAATTTTGTGACAGGTTGACATAAAACTAGCCAGCATCACTGACCCCTTGTCAACTTGACACAAAAACGCATCATGGCTGAGCCATAAGCTTTCCTTCCTTTGTTCATCCTCAAGATCACACATTAATAAAGACATCACAATGCAAAACACTTTACAAACTTAAAAGTCCCATATCCTTTAAGAATTAAAATACTTAAAAATTAAGTCTTTTAAAAATATCCAATCATTCTGTTGTTTGCTTGCTTTGTTTTTGTTTTTGGAGACAGGGCTTTAGGGCCTGTCCTGGAACTTGCTCTGTAGACCAGGCTGGCCTCGAACTCACAGAGATCGCCTGCCTCTGTCTCCCGAGTGCTGGGATTAAAGGCGTGCGTCACTACCACCCAGCCCAATCTCTCTTAAAATCCAAAGTCTTTCAAAATATGTCTCTCAACTATGGGTTCCTATAAGATAAAAAAGAAGTTAAATGCTTTTTTTACTTCAAGAAAGAAGAGCCAAGGCACAGCCACAATCAAATCAGAGCAAAACCAAACTCCAACAATAAACAACTCAGTGTCCAATATCTGAGGTCTACCCATGATCTTCTGGACTCCTCCAAAGGACCTGGGGTCATTTCTCTGGCTCTGCTCTCTGCAGCACCATGGCTTGTCTTCTAGGCTCAGGCCTACTGCTATTCTTGGTGGTCATCCCATGGTACCAGCATCCCCAAAACTGTTGGGCCATTTGCTGTAACTGGGATGCATTTTCACCAATAGCCTCTCCTGGACTCTCTTCAGAGACTCTAGTCCTGCTTCACAGCGCCTCAGCTGCTTTCCATGATGCCTTCTTGCCTTCAAAACCAGTACCACCTGGGTGATTCTCACACGCCCACGGTCAGCTGCCAGAAATAGGTACAACCTTGGCCCCTTCTTGAACACAGTTTCTAGGTGCTGGCCCTGAGGAAACACATCCCAAAAGACTTCACTTCAATGATGCTGGTCTCTTCTTAATCACAGCTGATTCTTCAGCCCCATTATCCAATGTCCCAGGTCATCAAAGGTTTTACTTTGGTGTTTCTGGTCTCTTGTTGATCACAGCTGATTCTTCAGCCCCAGATGACCGGCTGCCACAGATTCTTCACATATAAGGCCCAATAAAGTCTTTTCTTCCCTCTAAACCTTCACAACCCAGGCCTCCATTGTCTGCACTGCTCTCAATGTTCTTACTTTCCAGGTTCCTACAGATAGGACCCTGAACTCTCAACACACAGTGGCTTTTCTTTCCCAAAATTCCAAAGTTCTTCTACAATCCTCCCCCTAAAAACTCATGACCACCAGCTGAGGGATGGCACCACCCACGACATGCTGGGCTCTTCTCCATCAATCACTAATTAAGAAAATGCTCTACCGGCTTGCCTACAGCCTGATCTTATAGAGACATTTTCTTAATTGTGGTCTCCTCCTCTTAGATGACGTCAGCTTGTGTCTAGGTGACATAAAGCTAGCCATCATGTCCTCTTTATCATTTCTCCCGTGACCCACCCAAACAAGTCTCCCAAGAGCTTCTTCTCCCTTCCACCCTCCTTGTCAGACTTACCAGTGCCACCTGAATGAACTTTCTAGAAGGAAGTCGATCATTTCATCCTTTCTTCTTGATTCCCTGGTGCTTTTCTGAGAGAGTCCAAGTCTTTGGCATAACATCCTACGATCTTCACAATCAAGTCTCAAACAAACCTCTCTTCACACTATTGAAGGAACCAATACCAAGCGCAGGGCATATGCATCCATCCTTGAGTCTTCATCACACTGTTCCCTTACTAGCAGCAGGAGCTCTCTACCCTTCTCCCTTTAATGATCTTTTAGCAGTCTTTAAGGACCTATTGCAAATACCACCACCACAACCTGGGGTACTGCTTTGTCCAAGCGCTGAGCTAGCCCCGCCCCTTTCTGAGCCCTCATGCCTCAAGTCCACCCACATTAAGCATAGGGCATTGCTCCTGATAGTTGGTCACCCTTGCTTTGCTCTTGCGAGCCTCTTGAAAGTAGCACCCAGTGTTCCTCTCTTTTACATCCACAGCCCCACTACAGGGCTTAGCTCCTAGGATGCACTTGGTGCTGCTGATTAAGTGAACAGATCGTCCTTGCTCACACCATGCTAATTTGCATTTACTCTGAATCATACACTTCAGAGCTCGAAGAAATCACAGGAAATATCTTTTCTAGCATGCTCATTTTGCAAGTGAAGAAACTTCAGCCCCTAAGGATTTAAAGTGGTTTGCTCAGGGCTGTAAGGAGGCATGAGGAGCACTGGGCTCTGGTCATCTCATTCATATCACCTTTCACCTTATGATACGTGTGGAGTCATGATTCTGGGGCAGAGGAGATGGTTCAGTGGGTGTGGTGGTTTGAATAAGAATGGTCCCCATAGGCTCATGTATTTGAATACTTAGACACCAGAGAGAGGAGCTCTTTGATAGGATTAGAAGAATTAGGAGTTGTGCCTTTGTTGGAGTAGGTGTAGCCTTGTATGTGGAAGTGTGTTGCTAGGGGTGGGCTTTGAGGTTTCCAAAGCCCATATCAGACCCATTTCTCTCTCTCTCTGTCTCTCTGTCTCTCTCTCTCTCTCTCTCTCTCTCTCTCTCTCTCTCTCTCTCTCTCCTTGCAGATCAGAATGTAGCCACTTCCTGGGCTCCCTGTCATGATGACAACAGACACAGACTAAGCCTCTAAAACTGTAAGCAAGACCCCAATGAAATGCTTATTAGAGTTGCCTTGGTCATAGTGTCTCTTCACAGTCATAGAACAATTATCACGTGTTGGTAAAGTGCCAGACGCACAAGCCTGAGCACCAGGGTCCCCAGTCCCCATGTGAAAAAAAAATGT
Source organism: Ondatra zibethicus (assembly GCA_004026605.1). Lineage (NCBI taxonomy): Eukaryota > Metazoa > Chordata > Mammalia > Rodentia > Cricetidae > Ondatra > Ondatra zibethicus. The sequence continues at coordinate 191,744 of PVIU01001453.1, read as the reverse complement.
TCATCATGGTCATGTATATCTGTAACCTCCACAATGGGAGGCAGAAACATGTGGAATCCAGAATTCGCTGGCAGCAAATATAGCCAAAATGTGAACACCAGTTCAATTGAGATGGAGAACAATTGAAGAAGACAATGATGACCTTTTGTCTACACACACACACACACACACACACACACACACCGTCACAATACCAAAGGACAGAGGTGCTTGGCTTATGAGTTTGGAAGATGAAAAGAGCTGCTTCTTTGTTCTGCGTGTCCTCTAGGGCTTCGTGCCCTCATTTGAATTCAAGTCTGCCTGACCTAACCGTGTGGTATTTGTAGATTGTGGCACTGCTTCGCAACTCTGCACTTGACTCTGGATGTCATTTTGAAGGACGTTTTAGTAAGCTGTTTCGGTTCGTTTAAAATTTAAAAAATCCCAGAACCACCGATGCCTTTACAACCCCTTTCTTAAGATGCCGGTATTAAAAGAGTTGAGGGAAATGATTTTGGACACTAACGTCTTCTCCTGATAACCAAGATCAAACTATGATATTCCCAACTTCTGAAATAATATAGACAGGCGCCAGTGTCTGACACTTCCACTCAGACTTTGGTCTCACAATGCGATGCTTAGGATAATTTCTACTTCTTAGATGGAAAGCTGAAAGCAAGATAGCAATAGCAATCATCTTAATAATAACAGACTTGTAGTGATGAAAATGGGGTATGCAAATTCTCCTGGTTTTCATTTGTCTACAACACCCTGAACAAAAGGAAATATTGTCTTCATGGGAGAAAAACCTAAATGAGTTCATATCTGCCCTTTGAGCCTTGCAAGGCGCTATATCCTTTCAGCTCATCGCTGTCCCCACGCCCCATCTGATGCCACCATCAGCATCCGTTTGCATTCTTCTACAGAAAGCCAGTGTCTTAAAGGGTTCCAAGAATTTTGTTCAAGTAAATACACAACAAAGATTTTTCAATCACTTGCCACAGCAAAGGAAATAGCCACTTTAGCGAAAGTGAGTAGCATTTATGGTACAATCGTGCACTAATGTATGCACAGCCTGCAACGGAGGAGGTTATCTTGGTGCTGCTTCGAGTACGCTCCATTTCTACTCCTTTGTCCCGCTGATGGCTCCAACAGGCTTTCCACAGTCACATCACTGTCATTTTGTGCTATCTCAAAGTTCAATCATAATGAGCTTTGAGATTGTTAGTTGTTTCTCTCTTGTTTTTGCAGAAATGAAGCCTCCTTTTTCATTTCGGAAGAGCTGAGCCTCCAAGTTTCTACGATTGCCTCTCACGCCTTCACTTTTCCTTTATTCTCCTCTCTTCTTTGGCTCAAAAAGCAAACTCATTACCAAACCAAATGTGTAAGCCTCCCACACAGAATCTGGGGGAGAAAGATATCCCATTTAATACAGGGAAGCCATTTCAAAGGTTAGCTGTGGTCCATGGCTTCACTAGCTTGTGGGGTGTGCCAAATGTGACCACCACTGAATCCAGAACTGCCTCCTTGGGACCAAATAAAGTCACTGACATAGAAAAGCAGCTATGTCTGCTACAAATAACTTACAACTTAATAATTAAAATAACAATGATGATGGTAAACAATGTGTGCCAGAAACCATCTCAAAACACACACACACAGTGGGTGCTGCACTGTTATTATTCTTCATGGAACATCAGGCAATTTTGCAAACATGGATCTCTTTGCAGGCAACATATTTTCCTAGCCTCTCAGTTTTAAAAACACAACCTTTAAAGCCTTCTGTTGCTTAGTCAGGTAGAACAGGCTCTGCTTGCTAGGTACTCCCATGTCACCTTTATAATAAACAATGTGCTATTATTTCTTGTTGGAATATGCATTTTTTGGATGGCAAAACTTTGATATTAAATTTCTTGGCATCTCTATAGCCAATTTCATACTAAAGGCTCAATAACTGAAAGTTAAAATAAAATTAATCTGTCTGACCCTAATGGTTTTACCATTCAAAGAAGCCTCTAATATGGGTTTTTGTAACCAGTGTTGAGACTTGCTCTAAATGAATCTCTTATGTGGACACACATGCATGTATATATACATGTGTGCATAATTGTTGACTTTGGGGATTTTTTGAGATAAGGTCTCATGAGGTTCAAATTTACTTACTATACAGTTCAAGATAGGTTTGAACTCCTGCTTCTGCATCCCAAATGCTAGGATTGCAGAGTGCCACTACGCCCAGCTCCCTTGTAAGTAATTATTTACAATAATTGGAGACCCATTTTACTTTATCACTCAATGGATACAACAGAGATTAGCCCCATTCGTCACTTAAAATTTGTAGTCATTCACACGTCTGAAAACACTGCAACCAACTACTATTTCCTCATGCTTCCCCAACAAGGAGAGCATTGTATTAAGATAAAACTTTTAAAGAAACAATTAATGAAAAAAAATAAGTTGTATTGAGGATAGGGAAAAATTAAAATATTTTTCAATAATTACAATAAAAAGACAAATGCTTCAAGATAAAAAGAAACACACAGAATATGTTCTTTCTCAGTTCTCAGACACGGGAGCTGAACAACAGAAGCAGCTGATAGTGCTTCCCATTAAGAATGGCTAAGAACCTAAAAATGTTCCTTAATTAGTTTTTCTTCCTAATTCCGGGTGGCAGGACCATATGGTTACCCATTCATTTTAAAGATGAAGAAAATCAACCATAGAGGGTTAAACGATTTGCTGAAATCACCCACCTTCTGCCAGTGGGAAGAGCAGTAATCATTTGTTAGCATTTACTGAGTGGCAGACAAAATGGTAGGCATGTGCACGAATTCCCTCCCTCAATTTTCACATCAGCACCACGAGACTACTGCTCCCTCAACCCCAATATCTTTCTTTTACATTTTCAACATCTCTAACATTGACCAGTTTTGCAATCAATGTTATCATTTTAATTGTCAGCAGTATTTCTGCCTTAGTTGTACATAAAACAACGGTGACATTCTAGATCCCAGGAAATACAGAACTAACTGCATTTTTGCAGGTAAGTGAATGGAAGCTTGAAGAAGTAAAGTAGGGGTGGGAGAGAGGTCTCAATCAAGTGCCTCCTGTGCAAGCCTTAGGTTTCTGTCCTCAGCGCTGGCGTAAAAACAGGTGCAGCACATGACCACAATCCCACCCAGCTCGCAGGATCCAAGACAGGGAAATCTCTAGAGCTTGGTGGTCAGACAGCTTGGAAAATCAGCAAAGTCTAGGTTCAGTGAGAGTCCCTGCCTCAAACACAAGGTAGAGAGCTATTGAGGAAGGCACCCAAAATTGATGACCACATATTCTCATGTTCATGTTCACACTACTATATTTGTATACACATGAATATGTACACACACACACATGCACACACATGCACATGCCGATCTAAGGTTACTCTATCTTGTGAGTGGCAGAACAAGGATTTGAACCTGGACAGCTTGACTGTAAACCCATGCACTGAGCTCTCTGTCAAAACACCTACCATAGATATTCTGTTCACATCTCACTCAACAGGTATCCCTTGGCATCCTGCAGTGATACAACACAGAAGGAAGGCATGTGGGAACTGTGTTGTCTGACTACAGTGCGGTTGGTTGCAATACTTCTCAGGGTTTTCATAGAGTCACACCCTTGCTCCAGTCTCCCAGTTCTCCCTCCCCCTTCTGCAATGAAGGCAAGTGAAGCCCTACCTCTGGCCGTACCATAACCTTCTGTGAATTCTGTCTCCTAACATAGAGCATGACTTTTCTTCAAACCACAGAAACCCTTCTAAGACCATAATAAAGTTTCCATTACTGGTTGTGCTTTAGAAAACAAACTTGGCAAGGCTTAGAAACTTGACAATAACAAAGGAGACGTGTGTTTTTCATTAATAGAAGTCAGAATGAGTTGTATGAGGGAATTGGAATACGTTAGCCCGCTAGGATAGAGAAGTCGTTGATTCCAGCAGCGGTGTGACTAATTAGGTTTGCTTTTGTGAAGGAATTGGTTTGTATTGATTCATTTATGTCTGATGTAGCTCAGCAGTCCTTTCCCTGCCTGGGAAGCCTGCCCAGACTGGTAAGGGGAAAGGAGCTGACTGGCTCTTTAAGACTCTATGTACCTTTTAGCAAAATCAAGAGTGAAGGGCCAGAATGAGCAAGTCATCTGTGCTGGTACCCACTGCCTGCTCAGACACTAACTATAGAGATCATTCCTGGAGGCCACAGGCTTGAAAGGCTTGAAAAATCATAGAGACTGTACCTGTTTTGAAAGTTAGGTTATTTTTCAGCTTCATCCTAAAGAAGAGGAGTAAGTTTTTTGACCTTCATCAGTCCTTGGAGTACCCATACTACAATGGGGCTCAAACCCTGAGTTTCACGTAAAAGGAAACTGTGCATTGGACTCCTGGCTGCCCCGACCCAAATAATCATGCAGAAACTATATTAGTTACAGCACTGTTTGGCCAATGGTTCAGGCATATTCCTAACTAGCTCTTACATCTTAAATTAATCCATTTCTATTAATCTATATATTGGTATGAGGCTGTGGCTTACCAGTAATGTTCTGGCATCTTTCTCCTTTGGCAGCTACATGGTATCTACCTGATTCCACCTTCTTTTTCCCCACATTTAATTTAGTTTTTTGCCTAACTATATTCTGCCATGCCATAGGCCAAAGAAGTTTCTTTATTAACCAATGGTAATAAAACATACTCATAGCATACAGAGAGGAATCCCACATCAGCTTCAGACAGACAGCTGTTTTCCTGATTCAATACACTTAACCAAAAATGGTCCCATATTGTTCTTTACGATGGGAAATGTCACCCCCTCTCCTACATGCACCCCATCACAACTAGGTAGAATCTCTCTGATGGCAGAACTAGAGTCACCAAGTCAAAAATCATGCGAATACAGCTTCCAGAACAACTCTGATGATGGATTTTCTCAGGGCACTGTGCTAGGAATCAGCACAGATGAGTTTCAGATATGCTTTAATGACTAATTAGTTCTGTCCATGGTCAAGTTCCTGAACTTCTGAGTGTGTGTTTTCCTACTTGTGACATCACATGTACAAGTTGGTACTGGTAAACCTACCACCTCTAGAGTCCCTGCATCGTCCTTTCCCCAGATGCTAAAATGGTTTTTTGTGTGTTATTCATACACTTTGTCCAAAACCTTTATTTTCAATATGTACCAGTTATTAATACATAGATAACAGCCTGAAGTCTCAAAGCCATGAATAGCATTTGTTTCTGAATGAAACTAGTTCAGAGAGGTTTAACAATCAGTCCAAAGCCAACTATAAACAGTGGAAGGGAGACACTCAAGTATATACCAATTCCAAACTCTTCCCTCTGTCACTGCTCTACTAACGAGGGCTAGGAACCAGGAAGGAAAAATTTCTAAAAACGGCAGCTCCCTGGGAAAAGAGCCTGGAAACCCTGCCTAGACACTCTGCAGAATTTACAGAGTAATTTGCAAAGATGGAAAACAAAGTTTTAGTCCTGAAGTACATAGAAGAACAGAGGCAACTTCAGGAAGGTGAACTGGACATGGGATATCCAAAGAAGGACAACTTGAACTCAAACTAGTGAGAGCATAGGAAAAGCTGCCAGTCTGGGCGCCAATGATTACAAAAGGAATGATTTCATCTCAGCACCCCCTGAGCAACCTTAGACCCCCAAACAGGAAAGACCTTGTCATCTCAGCAAATGCTGTTTGGTCCCCAGGCAGCTATAGTTTCAAATAAGGCTTTGTATTGATTAAGGTGTCCTTCCAATCAAAACTGACTGTTGTTCATTTAAACAATAACACAGAAACTTTGGGAAGGATATAGGGCATCTCATCAGAGTTGAAGAAAAAAAATAGGGCTTTATGCTTAAAGCCTTCAGAAACAAGGTCAGCTCAGGCAACCTCCAAAGCAAGACTAATGAACAGTCATGGAAGGTCATTCCTCCAACCACTTTCCATCTTGGGATCAATTTGTGTAAAATTTATATTCCTGATAAGAGTAACTGATTAGCCTGGCATGCGTAAGCACTAGGAGAGGCCATGATCCTTCCGTTGGAAGGCTTGCCGGGAGTTGCATTGTACTATGGGAGAAGTTGTTGCTACCAGCAGGAGGGAATGACTGGGCTAGCATTTCCAAAGCAACATGGCCAAAGCAATGGCAACAACCCAGGCCAAGTATAGGAGGATTGCGAAGGAAAAAGTCCACCTGTAAGAGCTGCAACCGGAAGATCTCCTGGGAGCTACAGGTTGTTCGGAGATGGAAAAGAGTCCATGGAAATAAGCCAGTACTCAGGACTGGGAGAGAAACTCAGAATCACAGCTGAACTAGTAGACATCAAGTTACACAGGGTGACAAACATCACCTCAGCAAGAATCATCATTAAGAGTCTGCCTGTGGTGGGGCCCATCCACAAGCTGGCTGCTAAGCCAAAGGGGAGAGACGGAGGGCCGAGAGGCTATTTAGGGGCTATATACTGGGAAATAATGTTGCTGGTGACGAGACAGAGAAACTGCAACCAGCTTTGACTTTGGAGAACAGATGGGTCCATCAAAAAGGGCAAAAAATACCCCCTAGAAGACTCCAGTTGTACACCAAAGCACATATGCACACATGTGCAGACTGGTGGGGGCTGAGAGAGCACTCACCCTGAGGAAAAACAGAGGAATCAATGTGGTTGTGCTCAGTTTTGCCCACTACACCTCAAGGACTCGGCCTTTAAGCTCTTCTTTACCACAGTCCTCTCACACATTAACAAACTGATTCACAATATGTTATGCTTTCGCATTTTAAAGCCTATTATCTTTTATTCCAACTGTGGAATAGAATATTTTATGGCTAAAGTGTAGTGAAAAGAGCATTTAATTTGGTGTCAGGAGGCTTGGCTTAAGAATTTCGGCTGGATAATCATGGCTACACTGGCCCCCTCTTCACAGACACTACTGCAGGGTTAGTCATCTCCCCCCCTCCTCAGCCATTCCCCTCCCCAGATTCTAAGCCCTTCCCAAGCTGCCCTACTTTGTAGGTAAATTGCATCCATCTTCCTGGACCAGACCGAGTGAAGGAAGAGATGCACAGAGGAAAGGACTTGATTGACAGGTGCAAATCTCAGCTCTATCAATGATGAACAAGAAAGCCTTGAGAAAAAGAAATCACTTTTCTTCTCTGATGGTCTGTTGAACAATCCATAAAATGGAGATAACCAGGCCTCCCTTTCAGGAATCCCAAGAGACAGTCTATGTAGAAATGCCCACATGGGCATCTGATAGTTCTTATCTCTTTCTGAACGCTCTCCCGATCAACCCTTTACACAGCCGTCTCTCCTTTCCAGACCTTTGTGTGAATTCTCTGTATCAGTTAGATAGTTGTCAAGCACTCTGGGCTGCTTAAATGCTATCATTCTTCTCCTATCTATAGCAAAAATCCTTTGCCAACGTCTGTTTAAAAAAACTATTTGACAGTGTGTGACCCGGTGTGTTTCGTTTCCAGGAAATGTCCTGCTCCAGAAACGTCTCCATTATTATGTCCCATTACTTAGCAGCATGAGTAAGATGTCCAAAAGAGATCCTTTTAAGAAAAAGGTTTATAACTGTACTTGACCCTTCCCACCTGTACTTCTTCCTTTTCTTTTCAATTTAACGCAGGTGCACTTTCATTGCCATTAACCTTTTCATCGGTGAACTCTGAAAGACGCCTTTATTTCCCCGTCTTGCAGCTGATCATGTCTCTTTTCCGCCATACCAGCCACAGCCTGGCAGTCCTCGTCCAAGTTGCACATGACACCCTCCACATTCCAGTGGTGACCAACACTGGAGACATGAAGACGTGGCCAGCAAGAAGTGCCAGGCGTTGTGAGAAATCCTGCTTGCTTCGCCCTTCGCACTCTCCAAGCACCACCGGCCTCTAAAGAGTTACTGAATTTGTATTTTGTTTCAGCCAACTTCAGCAAAACTTTAGCTGCAGCTGCCCTCTCTGAGTAACAACTAAACCGAACTAAATAAATCAAAGAGTAAGCAAGTTTAGAGTCCTAATATCAGTTCATCAAGCTCAGGCCAGAGACAGAATCTGGATTTGATGGAAGGGGTGAAAGGGCATGGTTGATGGCTTCCCTGGGTGGAAGAAACATTAAGTCTAAAGGATGCTTCTGCTGAGTGTGCTTATTTGGGGATGTCTGGAAACAAATCCTTAATAATTGAAAAAGATCAAAGAACTCATTAAAGGACTGCTCATCGAAACTGCTAGAAGCCATGTCCTCTGTCCACACCCAGGAGAATCCACAAAGATGAAAACAGAAATTCCCCCTGCTTGTTGGAGTAAACCAAGTAATACCCAAAGGAGTAATGAGGAGGTATAAATGAGAAGAAAACTGGGGTCCCTGAGTACTTCACAGCCACTTAAGACTCAAGAAAAACCTTGCCTCCTTCTTCCGTTTTTTCTTTTTCATCACGAGTCTCCAACTAACACCAAAAATAGGTTCACTGTTCTTACTCCTTATAAAAGGCAACACATTGAATGCTAGCAATGATATTACACAATGTATAATTAGATCTGATCTCCACTCACATTCAGAAGTGACGAACCATGGAGCTATAAATGAAAGAAAAAAAACAGGAAGGCCTCAGGAGTGAGCACGCGTGCATGCCAGTCATTCTACACATTTTCTTGTAGAGTGTTTTCTCCTACAGAGCTGTAGGAAAGTAGTGAGGTTTATATAAAGACTGCCTTGAGGGTAGTAGGTGTACCAAAAAGAGCAGAAGGAGAATTTGATTCTGTTTTACCTGCTTTTGAATGGCAGGTGAACACAGGGGGGTGTTTTTCCTGATCACGGACGACAGAAACATCCCAGGGACAAAGCCATGTCGGGTTGTCTTTAGGAAAAGAGTACATGCCATGAAGGATGGGGCCAAGCACAGAGTCAGAGCAGACTCGGCATTGCAATTAAGGTGCACAAAATCAGAAATCTTTCTTCATGGGCTCTCCAAGGCTGAGAGCCAGGCAGAAAGAAATAAGAAATGAAATGTTTGTCTCAAACAGAACTTAGTATGACAAGAGACAATGACTTCTATAGACTCAAGGTTATGAGCCCAGATCTATTTTGCAATAAGGACATCGTCAAACATTGCCAAGTCCTTGCCAGAGAAACCTCTTACTTATGAAAACATTTCAGAAATAGGATGTCTTTCTGCAGTTCTGTTTCCCAGTGATTTGCATAGAATGAAATCAAATGTAGCAGAATTTGAGAGAACCAAAAATCATGCAGTCCAATTAGGTTCTCAAAGGAGAACTGAGTTCTCTCAAGTGATATCTTTTCATTAAGAAACTGGATCCTCGTTCTTTATAATATTTGGGACTTGGCTACAATTAGCTTTGTGCTTCCTAATTGGTTTGGGACCTTTTTCCAGGAAGTAACACTTGAATGCAAAATGAGGATGCAGGCTTAAAGGGAGGACAATCACAGCAGAAAGCCTATTTCAGGAGTAATCTCTCCAGGGGATGAATCCACACACTTGAGCCCAACAGTTCAAGTAGAGAAATGTCCTCTACAGACTTGCTATGAAAGTGCCACTAGGGGTGGGGAGGGGACATCACTGCCTGTCAGACTTTGTTTTTACTTTAGTTTCTTAGGAAAACAGTACCTGCCCTTCCTGCTGAGAGTGAATTACTCTTGCATAGGTGAATTACTCTTGCCTATGCTAAAACAAGAGAGACTGGCTGGGCTGGGAGTACTCAGCTACAGCCTATTACACTGAAGTCGTCTTTAAAGTTGGTTAATGACAAGGGAAACTCCATGTTTCCATCTATCTATGTATCTAACCCAGATAAAGAAGTGCGGGGAGGGGGTGTCCTCATCTTACAAATCTGATCTTTATTGACTTGACAGCTGTAAACTCCTGAAAATATTGAGATCAATATCTTGAGGAATGATTACGTCTATAGTCTAGGAGAGTTTCAACGTGTGCACAAACACCCAGACACTCACAAACATGGTGACTTTCCTGGAGGTCATACTGCACAGAGTATTGTTAGGCGAGAAGGCAGCTTCCCTCTCCTCCTGGAACTCTCCATGGTCATTGGTTTTGACATTTACATAGTACTGCACTTTATAAGCAAGGCTATCAGCTGGTTTCAGAAGTAACCTTCCTTGAGAGACTGAACCAAAAAAAAAAATGTCAGTTTGCAAATGAGACATGGAGAGGTTAAGATCATTTACCTGGCATCTCAAATCAAGAAACATTATATGAGGACTATACCTTTTAATAGAAAACTGAAAACAAGATACCTAAACATCCTGTTGCCAAGACTCTTGGTAATCAGTCAGATCCTATGTCGCAGGAAATTTCAGATCAAATATACAGGAACTTTCTTACTCAGCTCTTGATACCTTTCTCCTTATTAGTTATTGTAAACATCGAAGTACTTCTAAGATGAATTTTGAAATTTATAATAACATCAATGTAAGAAAAGCACACATTTGAGACTATCCACGTATATCTTGGCCTTAGAAAACCTGCTTTTGTTGTCTATAGTCTTAATATTCAAAGGCCATAGCTGTGTCTTGATTGTCTGGGTCAACTGACTTCATATTTTGAACTACTGCTTAGTTATTCTAAGTAAGTGAAAGATTCAAAGTCATCATGCTGTTTTAAAACAAAGGGAAAAAATCAGCTTATAATCATTTAGTTTTAGCCTTTAATTTAATAAAGCAGAAAAAGAAATAAAAAGGAATGCGAACTTAGAATCAGGTGTCAGCTGAGCAATGCTAGCACACACCTGTAATCTCAGCACTTGGGAAGCAGAGGTCGATCTTGGTGAGTTTGAGGCCAGCCTGGTCTACAGAGCGAGTTCCAGGACATCCAGGACCGTTACACAGAGAAACCCTGTCTCGAAAAACCATTGGAAAGAAAAAAGAATCAGGTGTCGGGATTCATCAGCTGTGACACACCACACAAACAAAGGTCTGTTGATGTGGAGGATGAAGGCAATAACAGCGAGACCTTTGTTATCTACTCAGAAAAGTGGCAAGCTTCACTTGTGGTCCTTGATTTCCAATGACATTGATACAGTCAACCCTAACTAATCCGAAATCAGTTCTGGAAGCATTAGAGGAACCGTATGGCTGATCGCCTGGCCTGGGTGTCTAAGTTTCTGACTAGAAATACGCTGACCGCAAAACTTATCTATTTGCAGAAAGATTCAGAATTCTGTGAAATCTAATTGGAAATGACCTGGGACTAACTTGTTCTCTTCTCAAGCAAAGGACACTATAAACATCTGCTTCCTTTTCAAAATCAGAACGCCCAATAGCCTGTGGTGATTTTAGCCAGGTACAAAATGTGAACATTTTGACTCAGATGGTAACTCATTAAAGATGTCTTATCTGAAATTCAGCAGCAATCATGAAAATGAGTAGCAACTCACGTACCTCAGGCCCTGCAGCGACTAGACAACAAGCTGGAAATAGCTCTCTACTTCATGCTGGTCTGTGAGCAACCACACAGGAAACCCAAGCCAACCAAGACTGGCACAAAGAACACCGTGACCCCATCAGGAAGCCCTTCATATTCTTCTTCTTTATTTATTTATTTGCATAACCCATCACACTGTCATCTTCAAGAATGTTTTTCCTTCACTTGTGCTCTGGCCGGCATTATCAAACTCAAGTCAATGACTAAACCACTGACTGTCATCAACCAGCCACTCCTGAGACGTGGATAAGGCTGTGCAGAGTAGTAAAGGGGTTCTAGACTGGGGAGCCAAGCAGCCTGGGTTCTGCTTCAGCTCATTATGATTGCAGGCACTGACCATGTACCCAGATAACTAGAAGTAGAAAAAAACAATGGCCCTGCTCTCGTGGAACTTTCACTCTATTGGAGGAGGGTTAAAAAATAATAATAAGGCAGTGCTTAGTAGCATAAAGAAAAATAAAGCAGGCTTGGGAATATAGCAGGATGGAGGTGGGCTAGGCCGCCATGTTCTAGAACATGGTTTGTGGGTCTTTCTCATGACATAGCATTTCAGCTGAAGCACAAGTCATGTAGATGTGGAGAAACTGCATGTCCCAAGCCAAGGATGAAACAAGAACAACATCCAGGAGACTAGAGGATATTTAGTATGTTCTAGGAAGAACCAGGAAGTTGGCGGGCTTGGGACAGTGGGAGAAGGGGGGGGGTCTATGGTGGTCCTAAGATTTGGGAAGTGACAGAGGACCAAATGGTGTGGAATCCCACAGGCAACAGCGAGAATCTACAGATTTTGCATTTGCTTAGAGTGAGAAGAGATTCTATGGGTTTGTGCAAAGGCATAACAGAAGCTGATCTATATTTTCAGAGTATTTTTCTATGGAGTGTGTACTGGGGATAGGATTGAGGGTAGAAGCCCAGAGAACAACTCAGAAGTTAATGAGTCCAAATGAAGGATGGTGACTGCTCTAAGTAAGGGACCTGTTGAGGTGTCAAAAGTAACAATTGTGTCTTTTGAAAAGATGCTGTCTTGGGAGTTTGCTAAGGTAGTGCGTGTGTAGCAACAAAGAGAAACAGCAGCAAAGATGACCACATCAGATTTAACATTGATGATGGTGGTACCATTGCCTGATGTATAATTGCATAAAGAAAGAAAAACCAGAAAAGGTAGGTTTAGGAAGAAACTTGGAGGTAAAGTAAATTAGCAAAACAGATCCAATTCTTTCAGGGATAGTGGGTTGAAACAATGCCCTTGGAAAGTAGTTGGAGGGTGTAGGCAGAAACTGCTTGTTCATTCCCAGCTGCCCAGACAGGAAACAATCACACAGAAACTATATTAGTTACAACACTGCTTGGCCTATTAGCTCAGACTTTTTGTTAAATAACTCTTACATCTTAAATTAACCCATTCCTATTATTTTGTATTTACCACGAAGCTCATGATTTACCGGTAAGGTTCCCAGTGCATCTGTCTCCTTTGGTGGTAACATGGCATCTCTCTGACTCCACCTTCTTTCCTCCTCTATCTGCTTGGTATTTCTGCCTTACTCTATTCTACCCTGCCATAGGCCAAAGCAGCTTTATTCATTAACCAATAAAAGCAACACATATACAGAGGGACTTTCCACACCAGGAGGGTGATTTGGGGTCAGAGGAGGTGAGGTTTTTTTATTTTCTTTTTCTTGAGACAGTGGTTACCAGCTAAAGGCTAAAATAGCATCCTGCCCCTGGAGTAGCTGGAACTGAGATCCAAGAAGCTAGCTCTCTCTTGCTATCCAAACACAGCAGCAGGGTAAGAATGGGGAGCCACAGTGGCTCTTAGAGAAAACTGTCTGAAAACTAAGATGACTTTATCCAGGAAGCATCATAGTCCTGCATGGGAAAGGCAGCTAGAGTTCTCTGCCGTGACAGCATTTGGTGAGCTGTATGTCTGAACATGAGAATGCTATTACCTTTAACCTCCTTCAACTCAAGCAATGGCTACTGCCCCGTTTGCCACCAAGGGCTTTGTTTCTTGAAAGAAACAAGCATCATGAAAATGACATTACACATGTGTCTTCCACTCAGGTGCTTCGGGTCTCAAAAACGCAACATTGGATGGTAGGCCTGTCCTTGAAATAGGCAGTGGCAAGAAGAGAGAACATAATCTATCTGGAGGGGTGACTGCACACAACTCAAAGTCCAAGGGGTGATCAACAGCAGGGCCGACAGCCAGACAGGTCTATGAATCATGGGCTGCATGCTCCACTGGCTTCAGATGAGAGACACCACCTTGACCTGGGCTGACAGAATCGTTCAATGCAGTGTACCTGTTCCCTGTACCCTCCCAGACCTCAGATCCTATCAGTGCTGAGAACACAGCCCAGTAAGTTGAAGACACGGGAGTGTTCAGCATCCTCAGACAAAGCGCAAGGTTTCTTAATAATGGTTTAAATACATTCACAAGCAAGGATCCATACATTATCTTTTTGATACTTTCTTGGAAGTTGAAAATTCTAAGCCATAATACCCCTGATGTCGATTTTAATATTATCTGTACAAAAGTTAAATAATTTAAACATAGGAGAAGTTGGTAGCCTGCCAACATTCGTTTTATTAATTCTTCCACAGAAGCCTGGTGATGTTTCCTTTCTCTCCATGTGTTAGAGTCTATCCAGCTTTAAATACCTCAATTACCAGTCTGTTTTGCTATTTTACAGAATGTCTGTTTACTGTGTCACCAATTTGAGCTTTGAACATTTTAAATGTTTTATACTTTCCTACAGGAAAGGGGCCAACTTCGTCTTTTATACCTGTTTGCATACCATTTCCCCTTATGGATGTGTTTAAAAAGCTTATGATCAACACCAATATTGAATTTCTTTGAAAGATGGTATATTGCAACCTGCTTCCATGCAGATGGTAACGACAGAGTAAAGCCTTTTGTTTTCACAGCCCAGTTAGACTAAGACAGTCTGTTACAGTGGGAAGTAAAGACATGATGGACAGCAAAGATCAGTGCAAATAAAAAAAGGTTAAGAAATTGGAGGCGAGGAAGAAGCACTGTTGGCATTTGGATACTAAAAAGCAAGGAATGGAAAAGTTGGAGTTGATGGCAGGAAATCAGAATGTTTCCAATTAAGACAACAAAGGGTACACATTTCCATAAACATTCTCATTACTTACAATTATTTATAAGAGTCAAAACCCAGTAATAGCACTTTTGGGGGTATACCCAAAAGATGCTCAATCGTGCCACAAGGACATGTGCTCAACTATGTTCATAGCAGCTTTATTTGTCATAGCCAGAAACTGGAAACAACCTAAATGCCCCTCGATCGAAGAATGGATAAAAAAAAAATGTGGTACATTTACACAATGGAGTTCTACATAGCAGAAAAAAATAATGACAGCCTAAATTTTGCAGGAAAATGGATGGAACTAGAAAGCATTATTTTGAGTGAGGTAACCCAGACACAGAAAGACAATTATCACATGTACTCACTCATAGGTGGTTTTTAAACATAAGGCAAAGAAAACCATCTTACAAA
>PVIU01001453.1:66103-176652 GCA_004026605.1 Ondatra zibethicus | reverse complement strand
AGGGGAGTGGCAGGGAGGGGAGCAGAGAAAAATAAAAAAAAATTAAAAATTAAACATAAAAAAGAGACAAAAAATTAGTTTTAATATTGCCTAAGAGTATTACATAGCTGTGACTGAGTGTCGTTCAGAAAATCTTGTGTTCTGTGATGGTTAATGTTCATTGTCAATGTGACAGAATCGAAAATCACCTGAGAGACGGACCTCTTGGTATGCCTGTGTGGAATTATCTTGATTGCATTGAGGTGGGCGATTCCCTAGATGTGGGTGGCACCCTTCCCTAGCTGGGATCCTGGACTGTGTAAATGGAGACAGGGAACTGAG
Source organism: Ondatra zibethicus (assembly GCA_004026605.1). Classification (NCBI taxonomy): domain Eukaryota; kingdom Metazoa; phylum Chordata; class Mammalia; order Rodentia; family Cricetidae; genus Ondatra; species Ondatra zibethicus. Next base: position 176,331 of record PVIU01001453.1, on the reverse strand, counting down.
CAATAGCATGTATTCATTAGTCTCTGTTCCTGGCTGGATGCAATGTGACCCGCTGCCTCAAGTTCTTGGTGCCACGACTTCCCCACCATGGTGGACAGTACTTTTGTCTTGGGGTCCCTGTGACCACCAGGGTTGACAGGATAACAGTCCATGTGAGGCAAGAAGGAAATCCAGTTCAGCACGACTCAGGAGCCAGTGCTGGTTCAAACTTTTAGAGTCTGATACCAGGCAGTTTATTTCAGCCATACTCAAACACAGCACAATTTTGGGGGGAAACGTTTCCTGATGACAATTAATCCAGTCCCATGTATACAACAAAGCATAAGATATGTTTGCACTGAAACTCTTTAAAAAGTCCATGTGGCCTCTCCCAAAAGACAGATTCTGTTGACTCCAAAACAACGCTCAAGATAAGGATCTAGAATGACTGTGGGAGTCAGGGCTGACCTGGCCCCAAGGTGACACAGGCTTTGGCAAAATACAAGTAACATTTCTTGTATGAAATATGGGTGAGTTTTATTGATGTAAAATTAACACTCCTGATCAAGGGGAAAAGAGGAAAGTCTGGGATAAACAAACATAATTGTCGAGGGTGTAACAAAAGATCACTAGGTCTTAAACGACATCCACTCTCAGCATTCTGGGAAAATCTCCTGCCTTTGAAGAGACAAGCATGGGTATTTAACTTTCCTGGCTTTCCTACGGCTCATCTGTGTGCAAAAGGACCTCGTGCCCACAACACTTTTGAACTATGAGCCAGGATAAAATCCTTCCTCCCTTAAGTTTCTTTTATCAGAATATTTTATCACATCAACAAGGAAATAACACATTATTCCCCACCTTCCTCCACCTCTTCTATTTCCTCTCCTACTCTATCAGCCTCTCCCTCTCCCAACACACACATACACACACTACATCTCCGTCCATATTTCTGAAATAGAATACAACTACTCAAATTTTAATTAAACTGAAACAGATTTTAAAAATCTGATCATCTATTGTATAGAGGATGCAGGGGGAAACAGAATAAAAAGGCATGTGTCGCTAATAGAAGCTGAGAGGAAAAAGATGAGAGTAGTATTCTCTGACATTTTAAGGGAGCCTGATACTGGATGTTTTCAGATTTATGTGCCTGATAAATAATACAAGAGTGCTTGTCGGAGACAAATTCAAGTGAAAAATAATCCATGAGAAGGGAGGTGTGTGGTTAGTAATCTCAACAGAGAAGGCTAAACTGCCCTGGATCCCAAGATACCAAATGACTGCTTTTCACCCATGACAATTAACCTCCTTCCCATTCAAATGCTTGGCAAAGCTCACACATCTGGTATTTATAAACCATGGGGTTATCAGAGAAGAAAGGTGGGTACTGGGATCGCAGTGTTTCCTGGTAAAATTAAAAAATATCATATTTTTGACGCCAGGAGTTAAAACTTTGACATTTATTTTTTGCAAAAGACCTTCAAATATTTAATAACCATTTAAATGTCATTTAAATGTCCTCCATCGGCTCATGTATTTGAACACTTAGTCCTTAGCTGTTGGTACTCTTTGGGGAGGTTGAGGAACCCTTAGGAGGTAAGTCATGCTGAAGGAAATATGTCACTGGGAGTTGGCCTTGAGGTTTTATAATCTGGGCCTATTTCTTGTTCACTTTCTGCTTCCTGACTAGGGATGCAGTGTAACCAGCAGTCTGCTTTTCCTACAGCTGTGCTTTCTTCACCATGATAGATTCTATCTTCTGGACCATGAGCCAGAGGAAACCTTTCCCCTCTTAAGTTGCTCTTTGTCAGTTACTTTGTCACAAAATAAGAGAAGTAGCCAGTGCAGAGGCATTGAGAATTACTGGATACATTTATTTAGTTAACACAGTGCTTATTACGGATCCCACACTGTTCTAAGTCTTTATAAATAGGAGCTCAATCAATCCCAATAATAATCCTATGAGACAGGTACTGCCTTTTCCCCCATTTTCAACTGTAATGATGAGATTGTAATGATGTAATGAGAAGTTATTAGCTTATTAAGATCACATAGCTAGTAAGCTGTACAGTTAAACAGTTGGGTTTGAGTGCATGTGCTTAGATACGATTCCAGGTAACCTTGCAAGGAAAATAAAAATTCAAACAAGACCCATTTTTGTTCAAAGACAAAAACAAACAAGCAAAAAAAAAAAACCTTTAAACACCGGGGAATATTGGTAACATGAATTTCTGGAAGGATGTGAGCAGATGAACACTCATGCATATTGCAACATTATAAAGCATCCCACAGTATTGTCTAAATTGTATGTTACACAAAATCTCTGTGCCTCTGTGGAACATTCCATCTTGGGGACTCTGACCTGCAGGAATAAAAGAACCAGTATATAAGTTTACATGAAATCACAGGGATATGCAGTGATACCAAAACTGGAGATTAAAAGTAAAATGTCCATCCACAGTAGAAGAATATGCAATTATTACATGAGTGCAGTTGGTATCTATGGATCTAGAGAAAGTTGCAATAATGTGTGGAGTCTGATTCCTCACTTCTTGGTAATTTTTTAAGCATATTCAACAGTGACCAGAGGAAATAGGATTCATGAGAGAAAATTATTAAATACATGTGCATATATGCATTATTTTATTTTTATAAAGTGTATTGCCTTTACATTTTAAACAATTGAGTTCAGCATAATTATAAATGTAAATGTAATAATCAGCCTAGGAAGTATGTTTTAGGCTTTCATAGCAAAGTATGTGAAGAATATAGCTTTTCAAATCAAAAGTGAAAGGTTCATTTATATTCATGGAGACCTCTTCCATACAGGCGCTGCCTTCTATTGTTTCCTGCAATTACAGAATAAATATTAATTTTCCTTACTGGGTATTTCTGGAAAAAAAAAGCAGAAGGAATACTTTGTTCATTCTTTATCTAATAGGGTTAGTAGCCAGTGGAGAGCAATAGCATTTTAAAAATCAGTGCGGACCTACAGTCTGTGTTTCTTCAGCTTCATACTCATGGAGAGACTGCATGCTGGGAAGGCTATGTAGGTCTCTGGCATTGAAAGGTTTCAAAGCTCTCCTTTTCCTTTGATAAAAGGGAATCCTACATACATTTTTTTCTCTACCTCTAAAATTTTTGTTCTTCTCTCCATATTCTATGTTGTGCAAAGCTCAAAGAGATAATGCTGAAATCTGATGCAGTGGCTGAACGTGCTGGGGTGAGGATAAAGGCTGGAGCCTGCTGGCATCATCTGGTTGCTGTGTGTGTGGAGCAGGCTCACCTTGCAGAGGCTGGCGAAATTTAAACTGTTGCTGCCATCTTCAGGAGTTCCCCACTGTCATATTGGAAAACAACGGCAAGTCAGCTAGGCACAGCCTCAGAGACCTTCCCAGAAATCTGTAATTGTGGTTAGAAAACAGTGATTTCGAGGGAGGTGGTTTCTCATAAAACAAACAAACAAACAAACAAACAAAACCCCTCAAGGCCATTCCTTACTCAAACAGCTTTTAGTGACTGCTTAATATTATGGGATGGCAACCTTCTCTCTTTGGGGGGGGGCAATATGAACTAAAAATGAGTGTTTAAAGTGGGGGAAACTATGCCAAGATTTTAAAAACTGGTGAAGGCTGAAGGTTCAATTTATAACATTTTGAGTGCTCCTGCTGGCTTTGAAGCCTTTGAAATAATCTCTCTCTAGGAGGCACCTGCTCAATTTCCATGGACACCATTAAATTTAGAGAACATTTGGTTGGAATGAGGCTGTGGGCTTTCATTTCTAACTGATTTGCTTGTTGACGAGTTTGCTCATTAATTCTGCGCCTGTCTTCCTTCTCTGATTGCTCGAGTTACAGGTAGTTGATAGGAAAGGGCAAATTATCTTCTAGTATTCTCAGCGGGAAACTTACTACTTTCCCAAGATTGCTACTTCACTGCTTCATGAAGAAAATTAATTAAGCTAAAACAGAAATTGGTTCACTGTCTTTCTTTTTCAAAAATGATATACGTATTTACTCTGTGTGTCGGCGGTGGGGTGGCATGGGCAAAGGCCCTAAGGTGTGTGGTTTATTTGCATGGGGGTATGGTGGTCAAAGGACAACTTGTGAGAGTCAGCTCTCTTGTACCGTTTGGGTCCTGGGGTTTGGACTCAGACTATTAGATTTATGGCAAGCACCTTTTCCTGATAAGCCATCTCCCTAAGCCCCCACTGTCTGTCTTCATCATGAGTAGAGATACTAATATTCACAAATGAAACTGTGCTTTCATTTCCCATCTGCCCAGACCTGAATAATTAAATAGAAACTACATCAATTACAACACTGTTTAGCCAATGGCTTAGGCATATTCCTAACTAGCTCTTACATCTTAAATTAACCCATTTCTAATTAATCTATGTATCGCCATAAGGCTGTGGCTTACTGGTAATGTTCTGGCATCTTTCTCTTTCAGTGGCTACAAGATATTTCTTTTACCCTGCCTTCCCTCTATATACCTGTTCAGATTTCCTGTCTGACTTTACTCTGCTAAGCCATTGGTTGAAACAGCTTTATTCATCAACCAATAAAAATAACACATATTCAGAAGGACAACCCACATCAACAATTGGCCTAGGAAGACCATGAGACCATGGGCTCTTGGGAGGTAGTAGTTCAGGCTTACTTTTAAATGTCTGACTTTACATTTGTTCTTTGTTTGTTCATTCATCATTTGAAGGAGGTTGATGTGTACTGTACAGAACTCAGTTTTGCTTTTGACTTGTATTATTAAAAGCTGAGAGCAAAGCCTTCAGTCTCATGCTTAGAAAATTCTCACAATGTTTTAGAAGGTTTTCAAGTCCCCTTTCAACAGAAATCTCAGCATTGAAACCTGTGCACAGAGAGAAAAGAATACAACAAAGCCATAATGTCACCAGCACTATAACGGCTATCCTGTCATCCTCATGACACTTGAGAAGCACTGCTGTGTTTATCCTTGTCTTCTGAACTTTCCCTTCAGGAGTTATTTATTTCTTCAACCATGAATTTCTGGGGTCTGTGAATATTCTGGGTATTCTGGTAGGGACTTTTTAAGTGCTGTGTTTTCACTCTGTGAAGACCATACACAGTCACTTAGCAGATAACTTAGAACTGGGTGCAGTCACATAGACTAGGGGCCTGAGTTTGCCCTGCTGATGCTCACACTGCTGGCACAGCTGCATCACTGAAGCTGTAGGCGAGCTTCCTCCTGAGCTCCTTCCTGCCTACTACGATTATGAAACAGTCATCCGATGAATATTTGACTCTGCTACAGTCGAGGCATCGTGAGTTTTATTAATATAGCACTTAGACAGGAAAAAATAAGTCAGGCCTAAAATTAGGCCATAAAACAAGCAAAGTTATAAAAATGGAAAGCATGAGTCAAGGCTATTAGTGCTTGCTGCCACTGGGGGCATTGCTGACTTGTAAATGGCAGAAGAAGAAGCAAGCAGATTGTACACTGGAGAAATTCCATAACCCAAAGATAATCTCAAACCCATGTACAATGCCACGAATTAAAAATAAATAGGTTAAGGACCCGAACCATACAAAAATGCGTTTAAACACAATCTGGCAGCAGGGCCAAGGTACAGATTCGAATATTTATTTCTACTTCCTACCCCTCATTGTGTCTGACCACTCAGGCCTTGAAATGGAAAAGCCAATGAACCCTTTCACAATACAGCCCATCTTGTGTTATGTGTCCTGATGCTATGATTCCTGGATCTCAGAACATATAGCCTTAATTTAATGTTAGGGCAAATCTGGCCACGTTCAATTTCATTGCTTGTACAGTTCTGTCTGTTCCTTGTACAGAGGTCTAAATGGCCTCCAGCTCCGAAGTGAAAGAGTGCAGCGACCATCTCGGTCCAGTGCTCTTGGAAGTCTCTGGTGCCACTACACAGCTGCTTACAGCTTAATGAACCACTGTTTAGTGCACTGCTAAATGAGGTTGCAAAAAGCAGACCGTCTCTAATGGTGTCAGATTTAGACTCGAAGAAAGTGTTTCTCCCCATGTATGAGACTCCACCTGAAGGACAAAAACAGCCCAGACCTTTGCATTTGGGGAAACTTTGCACTCGGGCAACTCTTTGGAGAACAGATCTATGTCTCCTCACACTGATCTGATTTTTCTGCTCTAGCAGTCCTCGTTAATATTAATGCTAAATTGGAAGATGAGACATTGTGGTCCTGAGGCAGAAAATCAGCACAAATGGGATCACTGTGGATTAGCCAGGATGGATGGGCCAGCCCTGGTGCGAATAATGAAGAAAACTGCGCGTTGCTTTAGTGCTTTCGAGGAGCTTGGATGAATGCTACGCAGACTCAGTCTGAAACAGGCAGTGTCACCAGACCCGTAATGACATTACACATACTAAAAAATGAAACATTGATAACACTTTTAGGATCGTTGACTAGAGCACTACCCTTTAATCAAGTAGAAATGCTGAAGACATCGGTCTGGGCTCCTCAATGAAAATTGCCCCCAGACATTGAGTATGATGTTTTCCATCACCTTAACCTTAGCCTGTAGCAAATACAACTTAGCAGCTGTGGCATCACCAGACACATCCTGATTCATTTACTTGGCAATCTTAATGACTCCAACATCTCTGCCTTCAAACTGTAGGCTTTTCCCACTCTTCCCCTTGGCCTTTGTACTCTGTGCTGCCAGGTCTTCCTTATGAGGTCCATCTCTTTGGTCTTCTGTCTGCGCTTTTCTTTACGTCTACACTCTCCACAGATTAATCTTCCTCCTGCACCATCCGAGTCTATCTGTGGCTCCTAAGTCTTTAAGGGGAACATTTTGTCTTCTCAGCCTGGTATGAAAATCCTTTCACAGTCTCGTTATTCAGACACACTCTGATACGGTGACGCTGATTCCACTCTTAATCGTTCCTTTACACTGTGGCTGGGTTAAAATCGTGATTAAAAAAACAACTGAAGGAAGGAAAATTTTATTTTGGTTCGTATTTTGAGGATATATCGTCAATCGTGGCAGGAAGGCTGGAAGGCCATGGAGGCAGACGCTTGAGGCAGCTGGTCCTTGTATCCATTTAGGAAGGAAAGGGCAGTGAACATCGATGTCCACACCATTTCCTTCTTACGTGGTCCAGGACCCCAGCTATGGAATGGTACCGCCTACTTTTAGGGTGGGTCTTCTTACTTCAATTAACCTAACCTAGAAACTTCACAGATGTGGCCAGAGGTTTGTTTTTATGATAATTTTAAATCTCATCAAGTTGACAACCAAAATTAACCACCACACCACGCTAGCCTTTGTCCCTCTCCCTGGAAGAACCTTCACATATTTATGCCTCTAAGCTCTTCTTCAGGCAGTTCTCTTCTCTAATACAAATCCTCTTTTTAAAAAAATCAAAACAAAAAACTGTTTCAATGAACACCAAGAACTTCCCAGGAACTCTCCAAGTTTGTCCGCTTGTGTTCTTTCCTTCTAAACAGTGTTTCTAAAGCGCGCCTCAACATGCACAGCGCCTCAGGTTCAACCTCCAGCAGAAAGAGGAAAGGAAAGAAAGTTCATTTATGTCACTATTTCCAGAGAGAATTTATAGCTGCTCTTGCAGAGCTGCGAGAAATGCTACTCATTTACCACCTGCTATAATAATAGTAGCTGACACATATAGTACTTACTATATGTCAGCCTCTATATACTGCTTTCGTAGTTTAACTTATTTTTAAACTCACAGCAACCGATGAGGCCGGTGCTATTATTATTCCTCTTTTAAAGATCAAACACTGAGACTTTATGTCGTTTTCCCAAGGTTACCAAGCTGGAGGACTACAGAGCCAGGATTTTGATCCAGTTTGCACCAGAAATTCTGATCCTTAACACATTGCATTTCTGGTCATCTCTCATTAGTAACTCTTTAAGCTTACTCCCGCCTCCTCAATCATAGCCCTAAGAGGGCTAGCTCTTATCTCATGTCTCATTTTGCCCCTTCCTATGGCTAGAATAAAGTACTGAGAATGTTAGCTGTCCATGGTGTGTTGACTGTGTCTTAAATCCTTCCTGGAAGTGAAAAATGATGAAATGGAAGCAAATGCACTTCAGAGGCTTCATGCAGAAGAGTCTTTACCCAAATATGTGAGTAGGGACTGGGGAGATGGTTCCATGGGTAAAAGCACTTGTACAAGTGTGAGGACCCGAGTTCAAATCCCTAGAGACCACATAAAGTGGGGCATAGTAGCATGTATCTGTAATCCCAGAACTCCCACGGCAAGATGGGAGGTCTCTACAGGCAAACCTCAAGTTCTCGGGCCAGCAGGTTAGTATAAGTAACTCCCAAACAACAAGAAACTGTCTCAAGCAAGCTGGAATGTGAGGACCAAAACCTGAGGTTGTCTTCTGACCTCCATAAATGCACCACTGGGCACTTATACACCCCTACTCACACACAGGGGTGCATGTGTATACACACGCACACACACACGTGTGTGCATGCACACACATATACAGAGAGAGAGAGAATTTTTTAAAATCTATGACTAGAGCTTATAAAGATTTTTGTCATCCTCTTTAAATGTTCAGATCACAAGCTGACTCCATAGGATGTGGATTCTAGTAGCAAGATGGTAGAGTAAGATCTGTGACCTTTTCCTCACACCGGTTCCTAGTAAGAGATTTTCAATGGGTTTTCTCACGGAAAACAGTCATTTTCTCACACATTAAATTAAAAACTACTGCCAGCGAAGGTTTCCAGGAGGGTTATCAGACTCAAAAGACCGATTATAATGCTGTCCTAAAAGAGCTGTGTTACATGGAGATCTTTATAGTTTGTCATCCTAAACTCACAGGGCCAGACACTCCTGTCTGATATTATTTCAGGTTTAAGTTGTGAAAAAACACCTAGCACATTAATAGACATCTATTAGCTCTTTAAAACTTCCATGAAATGTTTTGCCCAAGTTTAGGATTGTCTTGTCATTGTTGTTTCCTATTGTTCCCCCAAAATATATTAATTTCTCCAACCCCTTCAGTGCCCCTTCCTAAGCCTCCCAGCCCCTGCAGTTTTGTTCCCTTTGTTCATCTCTCTGGGCCATTGCATCATCTACACCATAGTGTTAGCATGTGATACCATATTTGCCAGCAGGTGCTGCCATTTGCCGCAGGATTTGCTTATTTTTAAAATTCCCTAAATCTGAGACTCCAGATTGTAGAAAATAGTACAGTGCCTAATTTGTCAACTTGGCAGGTTTGAAACGCTATAAAATCAGTTACTTACAATGAATGACACTTCTAATGTGCTGCACAGTTTTAATGAGCAAGGCTCTATTGCTTTGCAAAGACAACCGGAGACCACATTGCAAAAACAAGCAGCAAGGATGTGCAGGTAGATGGAGGGTAGAAAACTCACTTTGTATCCACAGGACCAGTGGGAACAATATGCTCAAAAAAGGTAGAATTTTTCACTAGTAAGGAAAAGGGATTCCTGTCAGGATCTTCCATACCTGTCCTTCCTTCCTCTATTTGCACACAAGGTCATCCCTCTATACTTGATATAAAAATCATTCCTGGGCAGGGGAGATGGCTCAGTCCATAAAGCATTGGCTTTACAACTATGAAGATCCGAGTTCAGGTCCTCAGAGCCCACATAGAAAGCCACATGCATTGGATGGCCCAAGGATGGCCATAGGAGGCAGAGATAACTGGATATCTGGAAGCTTGAGGGCAAGCTAGGCAGGCCTACCTGGCAAAGTGCCAGGCCAACAAGACATCCTTTCCAAACAAAAGGAAGAAGACAGCTGAGGACCAGCACCCAAGGTTATCCTCTGACTTCTACATGCACACATGCATGCATATGCATGCACACACACACACACACACACATTTTGAAAGAAAAAAAATGGACCAGCAATATGGTTCCGTGGGTAAAAGGGCTTGCTATGCAAGCCTAACAACCTAAGTTCCATCTTAATAGCCCATCGTGGAGGGCAATAACTCACTCCCAACAGCTATCCTCTGATAGCCACATGCATGTTGTGGCACATGTGTCCCCACCCATATACACACATCACATAAACACATACATACAGTAAGAATAAAAGCGGTTTTTAATTTTGAACAAAAAAATCATTTCGATAGCTTGTCTTTTTTCCCACTAGTCTCTCTAAACGACCATGAACATTCTAGAATAATCTTCCTGGAATGAAAAAAAAAGCCTTTAAGGGTGCTCAGATGGCCACTACTAAGCCAACATGGCACAGCAAACCGGACAGGCCAGTCTCAAGGCCCTAACCTTCCCTTTTACTATTTCCAAATTCTTCACTTTGATAGGACAAGAGATCTTATTCTTTTTTGTTTGATTGTTTTGTTTTATTTTTGAGACAGGATTTCTCTGTAGCTTTGGAGCCTATCCTGGAACTAGCTCTGTAGAGCAGGCTGGCCTCGAGCTCAGAGATCCACCTGCCTCTGCCTCCCCAGTGCTGGGATTAAAGGTGTGCACCACCACCCAGTTTAAGAGATCTTATTCTTCACCATAGATTAAGTTCCTTCCTTGTGCCTGGTAACCCATATTCCTAAAAACCCCTCCTCTTAACTGCTTTGGTCAAAGATATGGCCATATTAATATTAATTTCTCTAGTAACTAAATGCATGGAACATTGCTGGTTAACATAATCCCTTTTTTAAGCATCCCTGACAACATCTGAAATATGGGGCAGGCATGCTAAGACATGACAATATTAATGAAATACACAACCATATAACACTTATACTGAACACTGCATGAGAAGGCAGCATATAGATAATTCCTGAGAGATCTTTGCTCAGCACAAACCCTTCCATGTACCCACAGTCATTTCTGCATTCTCAGCAGGAATGTAGTTTGAAAGCCACCTCGCACCTTCTTAGGAGTTGTCTTGACTACATGAGTAGAATCTCAAAGTTCCCAGGAAAATCCTCTGCTGCATTTAAATAACCATCTTTCCTCTCTGTCAGCCCAACCCCATAGTGACTAAATTTATTGCCTTCCTGGATGTCACAGGCTACCTGTGCTACCAAGACCACTGGATGCTAAGTACAGGGATGGCTGCATCTGTTGACATCACCAGAGGGAGGGCTGTCATTGCTCTATTTTCCTTCTCATACTTCATAGTCTGGCCAGACTGAGTTTCCAGGTTCAGTTGGTCCTGCAAAGGCCTCTTTGCCCACCCAATCAGCTTCAGTCTCTTCTATGCTGCCTCCCTAGTGTACTGGTTTTGATGACGTATGTTCTTGGAATCCAAAATCAAGACTTACTTTCAAATTCTAACTTAGCTACTTTCTGGCTGATATATTTAAACCTCTGTAATGCCTTAAGTGAATGGAAATGAAAAATTTCTACAAATCCAAGAAATGAGCTTAAAGAGGCTAATGTGAAACACACTGGGAACTTCAAACTGGCATATGCAAGTGAAATGTCACATATTTCTACACTGAGTCAACAGTAATCACACACACACACCCAAAGTTCAGTCTTTAAGTATATGAACAAATCTGAAACCCTGGGAGGAATGAGACCCCTCCCCTATCCCAGTTCATTTTTCCTCAACATCCTAAGCTATAGAGTAGGAACTGGCCCACCAGCTCTATCTGAATGCCATCTAGTGGACACACAGCTCTGTGAGAAGAGACTCTGGCAGGTACAAGTGGAATCCCAGCATTTCAAGTGTTAACAGTTCACAGGGCAAGCTTTAGCTTTAGCAGGAGACAAAGTGTGGCCACCAGGGAGGCATGACATAGAGACTCCCAAGAAAGATCCTAGGTGCTGGTGATTCTTTTCCCCACCCTCATCACGCCCACGTTTCTCCATTAGAATTTCTGTTTTTCATGCATCAGAGGTTTCTTTAATCTTCAAACAACTTTTTATTAAAACTAAAAGGCTTATGGCAAACAAGCCCTCAGATTTCTCATCTCACAGCTTAGCTAAGATTGCCAGAGGTAAATAAAAAGTAATTTCAACAAGCGGGGCAGGGAAGAGTGGACCTGGACAGTCTTGACAGGGTCAAAGAGGAGATTAGTTGAGCCCAGGACAACTCTGTATATGCCCTCATTTTGCTTTTAGCTACACCTTGTGAATTAAAGGCTGCTTGGTTGACTTTTGGCTGACTTTTTATTTTGTTTTGAGATAAGGTCTCATTCTGAAGGCCAGGCTGGCCTGGAGCTTACTATGTAACCTCGACTGATCTACAACTCACTGTGTAGCCCAGGGTGGTCTTGAACTCTCCATCCTCCTGCCCCAGCTTCCCAAGTTCTAGAATTATTGGCATGCACTGCCATGCCCAGCTTTCAAATAGGAAAAACTGTATCCTGAAGCTTAAATGATTCGGAAAAGTTAATAAAGCCCATCTTCTAGCAAAAGTAGTAGGCATGTGTATATTTTACATTTTAAATATATCTCTGAGGCCATCTCAGCACGCATGAGGCTGGAAGTTAGGGGGCGGACAAGAGGGGACTGCTTCATGGTTTGAGTCCAAAGCAGATGGGGCTTCCTGCCAGCAGCCCTGGCTTGCAGCACAGAATTGGAGGCATGCCTCTTTGGGAATGTGGCAGAGCCCTGCTTCACTGTGTCTGCTCATCCTCAACACACTTCCTTTTCCATCTACAGTATTTAGAAATATGAGAGACGACGCTGGGAAGAACACAAAGGCTTTTGCAAACTGTCTCTGGCTTCATCTTCTAAGCTGTCGCTATCAGGGTTGGATTTAGCAACTTGGCATTCGCTGGATAGGACCACCCTGGTTGGCAGCCATCTGGAGTGTCTTGGAGGATTTTTAAAGAAGCATTGCTTGGAGAGCATTTTATAGTGGGAAAAATGCTGGTATGCAATTCAGGGAGCCTGGGTCTGAGCCCACTACCAGTAGCTAAGTAACCTTAGGAGATCCACTACCATCTCTTGGGCCTGGTTCTTTACCAGTTATGTGATCTGACATTTCTTTGTAAGTCTGAATAGTCTAGGCAGATCCATAAAGTGTGGTCACTGGACAGCAGCATCCAGTTACCTGGAACCCTAATTAGGAATATACACTTTTAATCCCCATCCACACCTCATGAATCAGAAATTCCGAGAGTAAAGTGTTCCAGTGTGCATTTAAGAAACCCTCCAGCTAAAGGTGGTACCCAGTCAAGTCTGAAGCCCACTGCTGTTTCCTTGTGCTGCTTCTTCTGTGCATCTGGCCCACACTGAATTGCAATGGGTCAAAGGTGTGCTGGGGACCATGGCAGACATCAACTTGCAAAAGTCAATGGACTAGGAAACCAGAGTGATCCAAATCAGAGTGTGGACTGGGGTCCAGATTAGAACCTTATATCACTTCCCAAAGCCTTCCATGGGCAAAGTTCCAAGACTCTACAAATGGGTGTCATCTGGGTCCAGTCCTCACTAATCTTTACATCAGAAGTGATAAGCATGAAAGTGGCTCCTGTTGATGATGCCAATGAGTCTTCACCACTTTTGTCTCGAATCCCCATAGATGTATGGCATTGCTGTCTTCATTTTAGCTTTTGTTTTCCCTCTGCCTTTTCTGACAGCTCTTCGTTTCCTCTATGTTATCAGGGACAACCTGCAAGTGTGGTGCTGAGTTCCACATGGGAAGCACGGTTCCCTAGCAACAGCTAGAGCCTGCTGGGTCATTCTGTGAGTCACCAGCTCAGGGCAGTTCTTGATAGGCAGCATGGCTTGCAGAGGATCCCTCTGTGGGCACCACACTGGAGCTGACCAGTCATGTGTCCTTCATGGGACTACAGTATCCATAGAGAGACAGGTCACAGATAGGACATAAAGAATGACAGTAGGGTACTCTCCATTCTAAGCTGAATGGCTCTTGCTTCTAACTATTCTATGGGTAATGTTGAAGAAAGGAAAGATGGGAGGAAGTACAAAAAGAGGGAAGGGGTCTTTTTTTCCACATCCATCTCTTGAGCACCCAGGGTATATCTTTAGCTATATATTGGAGTTGTGAAAGCCAAGAGACAGGTCCTTGCCCTCAGGAAGTATAGATTATAATAGGGAAAAGAGATTGGTAAATTAAATTTACTGATAGATGAGATGTATGCCATATAGGAGAAATGATTCATGTGTTATTAATATTGATTCCATGACACAGTGTAATTTCCAGACCTCATGAATTATAATAAACCCTCTTCCAATTTTATAATTTTTCTGTTTCACTATAAAAAAATTGTCCTCATAATGGATATTTTCAAGTGATTTAAGTCACACATAGCATGGCTCTTACAATAGATTTAATATAATATCTGTGGCTATATTACCATTTAGTTCACTTGTAAAATTTTTTTGGAATTTTATTTATGGGAGTGAGTTCAAATGCCACAGCACTAGTGTGGAGGTCAGAGTACAATTTGCAAGAGCTGGTTCTCTCCTTTCTACAGTGTGAGTCCAGGGATCGAACTCAGGGTGTCAGGGCTTGGCAGCCAAGTGCTTTTAGCTGTCTCTTAGCCAGCATTTGCTTCTTAATATATTTAGATTTTTTTCCTTGCTTTTGCAAACTGTCTCTGGATTTATTTTCAAAGCTGTTATCAGCATGCGTGTGTGTGTGTGTGTGTGTGTGTGTGTGTGTGTGTGTGCGTATGTGCTATAGTACATATGTGGAAGTTACAGAACAATTTACAAGAATTGGTTCTCTCCTTCCACCATGGAGGTTCTGAGGATCAAACTTGGGTCATCAGGCTTGACCCCAAGTGCTTTATCCACTGAGCTATCTTGCCGGCCTTTGACTCATTTTTTTATTTTGAGATTTTCCTATAGTTTTTGTCTTTTATTGATCTTTTTGAAATGGACCTTGGTAAATTTATCAGTTCCCCACTTCTTTTAAACATATTGATTTCTGTTTTTATTTTTATTGATTCTTCTCTCTTGCTTTCCTAAAGTTATATTGGTTTTTTATGTCCTCTTGAGTGGAAGCCATAATAGACTCCATCTACTTTCATTTTTCTTGTGAGCTAACAGAAGCACTCACAGTTGTGGCTAACTCTGACTCTAGGTTTGGCTGCTGCCGTGTGTCTTCATATGAACTATTGCTGCATGTCCTTAGTTACTCTTGTTGGCTTGACCCGTCAAAGGGATTAGAGTCACCTCTATTGATACTGAATTTTTCTTTATGGTTAAAATATTGAATTCTCCATTGTGAATTGAACTGGTTAGCGATAAGAAAAGAAGAGAGGAAGAATGAGTAGCGAGTAAGGGAGGGCGGGAGGAGTGAAATGAAAACCCTTTCATCGTATTTAATGCTCTCTATCTTGAGTTCTATGGCATCACCTAATATTAATTTTATTGCTTGTAATTTACTCTCATTGTCCATGCCCTCCCTGTCTTACATAGAAACATCCTTTGTTCTTAACCTAGTGACCATGCTCCGGGGCTGCTCTGTCCTCCTTTTGCCAGTTCTACATCTGTGAGGGAGCCCTACAGACTGAATCAGCTAGCTTCCAGTTGAATTTAGCTGTGGAAGAAACCCATGAAGAAAAGAAGCCAACCCCTCCACTCCATCTCTCCTGAAGCTCCTCCTTGGCTCCAGCTCCTGATGGCTTACCCTAACCTGGTTCCAACTGCTTCCAAGTGGCCCTAATAACTCTACGTTCTCCCTTTGTCTTTCCAGCAAGACAGCCTCTTAAAGAGGCTGCATTACCCAGGCTGCCTCCTTATGTCCTATTTAGTTTCTCTAGTCATCTAGCACATGTAATCAATTTCCTACATTAAAGCCGCCTTTGATTTAAAAACAAGGTGGTATTTTCCTATGCGAACCTTAATACACACACTTTTTTGAAACTTTCATATAAAAATTTAACCTATTCTCTTTTGTAGCAAGTTGTGTGAGTTGATTCACTAAACCCTAATTCCAAACCCTTCACTTTCTCTTGGTATGAAGATTACAGAGCCCTTGCAATGAGCAAGGAAGGGTTTGTGGTTCAGTAACACCTGAGTGAAAGTCTATTGGGAGTTTCTGGAAAAGTCTTTTGGAAATACAGAATTACTCTTTCCTCTTTTCTTTTAATTTGTTTGGACTCTAGAATTGATGCCTTGATGCTTCGGCATCCATTATGAGACTGGGGGAAGGGCGATTGGGAACACGGTGAACTAGATCCTGACAGCCTTGAGACACTGAACCAGTGCCAGCAACCTCCCCGACTTCCTGTTCCATAAGGAGAAGAGCATGCCTATGCGGTTAGACGACTGGTGAGCTTTTACATTATCATCCGTAGAATGCAGCTCCTACCTTGTTGTTGGCATCTTTATCGTGTGGAGGAGGGAATGCAGTTTGCAGTATATTCAGAATCTCTGGGACCAGTAGTTAGTGAGCTATCAATAGTACCTTTCAACTACTGAGCAAATCAAAACTGCTGCTAAGTAATTTTTAAAGAGATAGAGTTGTGGTCAGGTGGCACACACCTTTAATCCCAGCACTCAGGAGGCAGCGGCAGGCAGATCTCTGTGAGTTCGAGGCCAGCCTGGTCTACAAGAGCTAGTTCCAGGACAGGCACCAAAGCTACAAAGAAACTCTGTCTTGAAAAACCAAAAGAAAAAAAAAAGATAGATTTGTATCCACTCCCCCAAACAAAACACAAGTATAAATAGCATTTCAGAAGTTTTATGTACTTCCTGCCTTCCCTCCAGAAACCCATCAGTCAATCTTCTAGGAGAACCCTTGCTATAGGAACATAAGGCTAGATATTTATTCTACTTTGGGGTATGTATGAAAGGTTTTAAATAAACTACAGCGACAAAATAAACACCCAGATGCCCACTCCTTGGAAGTAATGAGTGTTAGCATTCTCTGTGATTGAGATTTTAATAAAGCAGGCAAAATGTTATGGGGATGAAGTGCCATGTTTCAATACACATTCCCGAAGCTCCCCCAGCCCATCCTCCCTGAAGCAATGACTATTACGAATTCCATACATCCCTATTTAACTCTCATTTCTCATTGTTATTAGCTGCTTATGTAGATCCATGCAGTTCCTATGCATGCCTGTATGGCTTTGAGAACTAGTGGACTGTACATGGGTGCATGGTTTACATACCACCCTAGAATCTGCTGCCCTCTTACTAAGTGTGAATCCCAAAGGAATTCACTAATTGTAACATGTATACCTTTCGGTTGTGTGCCTCACCAATGTTTCTGTGTCTTCTGATGAACGTATAGGTTTGTTTCTAACTTTTTGCTATCTGCAACCAATGTTAGGGCATGTGTGCACGCTCCTTTCAGGTATACAGAAGCAAAAGTCCTCAACTTGGTCCATTATTGCTGAATTCCTCATAGTATTAAACTAATTTAAAGTCCTATCAATAGACTTTTGAGTATCTGTTTCCTTAGCCTTAGTAATGTCAAACATACTGATCTTCAACACCCAGATTGATATATGCAAATTGTCATCTTTTATGAGAGATTTTTACTGCTGATATATAGGGTTCATTCATGGTAGATGATTATTTGCGGAGTTTTATAATACTTACAATGTTAGTAGAAATTATTTGAACAGTAATAATGTTATGGGTTCATCCTTTGAAAATCTTCTGTAGTGCTCCGGTCTTTTCCAATATGTATGATTGATGATTGATTGACTGATTTTTTTTTTCTCCTTGACAGTTATCAGGCTTCTACAAGGAATTTTTCTTCAGAAGAAGATTTCATGAATTCTTGAGTTTCTGGGGATAGATCCCTCCTGTATCCCTGGCTGGCCTCAAATTCATCAGGTAGCCAATGACAGCTTCCATGCTCAGAGTCTCCTGCTTCCTCCCCTTAGAACTAGGATTTTAGGGGTGTGCCACCCTGCCCAGTGAGGAGCTGGACCTTGAACTCCAGGCCTCTTGCATGCTAGGCTAATGCCCTACCAACTGAGCTACATCTCCAGGTCCCACATAAGTTCTTGAGGAACATTTTTACCTCTCAGTTTTTTTCTCTCTGTTCTCCTTATCTTCTAGCACTTCATGTGGTAAAGAGGCAGTGGGCTGAAACACTTACATGCTCCTCTTTCTGGATAATGTTTTGTTTACTTTTTGGCTTTGCCTGAGTGCAGAAAGAAAAGTGCACTGAGCTCAGTGTGGGAGGCTCCCCTAATTTTACTTGATAGCTAGTAAGTATCAGAGATTTTGAAGCTTAGGACCTTTTTTCCCCTGGTATTTTTTTTTATTGTTACCTTCTCTGTGGCTGTTCTCTCCGTTTGGAGCTTTTATTAAACCTGTGTAGATTTATTGGATTTATTCACCACGTGTCTTTCTTTCGAATATGATCATGGTGGCATATATTTTTCTGTGTTCTGGGACAATTTTTCAACCTTATCCTCTAATTCACCAATTCAATTTACTTCTCAATTCAATTTTCTCTTTGCAGCCTTTATTTAAAATTTTAATTTAAGGTTTCTACTTTGGCTTTTATGGCAATATTTCCCACCCTCAGAATGTTCCGTTTTCATAAATCTAGTGTCCTCACTAATCTTGTATTGAAGCATTAAAAAATAGCTGGTAAATGTTCCATTTCTCTTCTTATGTTCTTCGGTAAGTTCATATCAGAAGTTACAACCTCTGGCTTTCTTTTTTAATTATCCAAATATTTATTGAAAATTTTCCTATCCAATCCCCTTCTTCCTTATTTAGTAATCCTTCTATCCTTGTAGCTTTTATTTCTTTTTTTTTTATGCGTGTGAGAATTTTGCCTGCATGTATGCACACCACATGAATGCATCGTGCCCACAGAGCTCAGAAGAAGGTATTGGATCCCTTGGAGCTAGAGTTATGGGTGCTTGTGAATCACTACGTGGGTGCAGGGAACAGAGTACAGGCCCTCTGCAAGAGAAGCAAGTGCTCTGAGCCACTGAACTGGCTCTGCTGATCTATCATTGTACCTTTTTTTACTATTTTTTATCAAAATCTTTTTCATACAGTATATTCTGATCATGCTTTTCTCCTCACTCAACTCTCCTAGATCCTCCCAACCTCCTCTCACACAGAACTCCACACCCTTTCTTTCTCTCCCTCTTTGAAAAACACAAAAACAAAATGTCAGCCAAACAAACAAACAAAAACCCCCAAGACACCAATACACACACACACACACACACACACACACAAACCCCCACAAAAAAATGGAAATGAAAATATATAAGCAAAATAACACTAAGACCAAAAGAAATCCAAACAAAGAAATTTGAGACACAAAGTCTACCAAATACAATTGAGTACATTTTATTCTGGCCATCTAATCCAGAGCATGAACCCTGCCCTGAAGTGTGGTTAATGTACCCAGTGACATTCCTTTGGAGAGAACTAACTTTACCTTTGCAAATAGGTACTAAGTACAAAGAGCTTCTTGATTAGGAGTGGGGGCCTGTGCCCAGTTCCCCCTCTCATTTCTGGGAACCCATCTGGCTTGGACTCGTGCAGGCCCTGTCCATGCTGCCACAGTCTCTGTAAGTTCATATGTGGGTCAGTACTCTTGCGCCTGAAGTCATCCATCCCCTCTGGCGCTTACAATCTTTCTGACCCCATTTCTGCATATCTTCCTCAGCTCTGAAGGATTTCTTGAAGACATCCCATTTAGGACAGAGTGTTTGAAAATCTCTCACTTCCTGAATATTGTCCATCTGTGGAACTCTGTGTTAGTTCCCATCTACTACAAGAAGCTTTTCTGATAATGGCTGAATGAGGAACTGGTCTATAGGTAGAGTTGAATGTATTAGGTTATTGCTATACTCATTTAGTAGAACAATAGTACTTTATTTTCCCCTATGTCTATGGCCTATTGGGTCTCAGGTTCATGGCTAGCCAAGCAGTGTCAGGCATGGGTTTTGCCTCATGGAGTGGCCTTAAATTCAATCAGAAAGTGGTTGGTTACTCCCCCAATGTTTGTGCCACTGTTGTACCAGCTTACCTTGTAGGTAGATTCACCATGGGAGAAGCAGGGTTTTTACCTGACTTGATGTTTACCTTTCCTCTCTGGTAGCATGTTGAGTACATTTCAGTACCATCAATGCTAGTCAGTAGGACTGAAGGCTCTAGTTAGGTACCAGCTTGAATTTTGCATACTTGTTGAAACATGTAAATGTTGTTTTTTAGCAATAGAGCCTTATCATCAGTTTGTGGAGACCAACCAAGGGTCTTGGTAATAGCCTGAGATGTTTGGGGATTTTGTTAGTACCCCTTTGGTCAATAATACAATTATATGTAACTTATTCCTAGCACTGGAGGTTTTACTTGGTGGCAAAAGATGTCTAGTTGGGGTATTATTTCCCCTGTTTTTTGGTGAGTCATAGAGTAATATTCTATTTGTGTTTTAATAAATAAGACTTGCCTGAAGATCAGAGTGCAGAGCTAAGACACTAGAGGTCAAGGAGTCATGGTGTACACCTTTAATCGCAGGACTCAAGGCCTTCCTGTACTACGCGAAATTTAATTTGTCTGAAAGAGAAACAGAGCTCACACAAAGGTGCTCCCAGCACTCCAGAGTCCCGTGCCTTTAATCCCAGCACTAGGGAGGTGGAGACAGGAGTGATATGGCTGGGCAGAGAGAGGAATATAAGGCAGGAGGAGACAAGAGTGCATTGCAGTCTGAGGTTTGATGGAGAGCATTGCAGTCTAAAGTCACACTGAGGATAGGATCACCTCTTCGTCTGAGCCTTGGTAGAGGTAAGAATTCTCTAGTAGCTTGGCTGCTTTGCTTTTCTGATCTTCAGCTTGAACCCCATTATCTGTCTCTGGGTTTTTATTATTCATGCTGCAGACTGCATTTAGATTTCTTTCACATATGTATGTATTTTAGGAAGCTTCTAGAGTGGCAGTTTTCCATGTGGCCTCTCAATTGGCCCTTAATCTTAGTAGTCCCTATGCATATTCCTTCCCTCCTCCCCTCTTTCTCCCCCCACATAATTTAGTCTTCCCATTCAGTCTCTCCCCTGTCACTTCAAAACAATATATTCTACTTCCCTTTTCTTAGGCTATCACACCCCCAGTCCCTTACTCCATATCTAACCTCTATGGTCACATAGATTGTAGTATACCTATTGAAGGCTTAAATGCTAATATCTACGTATAAGAGAGAAAATTCAATATTTGTCTTTTGTGGTCTGATTTTTTTATACCACCATTCATTTACTTGCACATTTCATAATTTTGAATTTTTTAAAAATATTTTTATGGTTTATTTAACTTTATTTTATGTGCATTGGTGTGAAGGTGTCAGATCCCCTGCAACTGGATCTTCAGACAGTTGTGAGCTGCCATGTGAGTGCTGAGAATTGAACCTGGGTCCTCTGGAAGAGCAGCCAGTGCTCTTAACCCCTGAGCCATCTCTCCAGCCCCCAGATTTTGAATTTTTTAAACAGCTGAATAATATTCCATTGTATAAATTCATCATATTTTCATTATCCATACAATAGACACCTAGGCTACCTCTAGTTTCTGGCTATTTTAAACAGAGCAGCAATGAACACGGATGAATAAGAACCTCTGTAATAGGAAGTAAAGTCCTTCAGGTATATGCCCAAGAAGGTAGATATCCCCAGCTTCCTGGGGAACTGCCACACTGATTTCCATGGTGACATTCATGTTTGTACTCCAATCAGCAACAAGTGCTCCTCTTTCTCCAAATCCTTACCAGCATGAGCTGTCATTTGTTTTATTGATCTTGGATATTCTGATTGTTGTTAGATAAAATCTCAAGGTGGTTTTAATTTGTATTTCCCTGATGGCTAAGAATGTTGACCTTTTCTTTGTTTCTCAGCTGCTTGTGTTTCATGCTTTGAGAACTCTCGGCTTACTTCTTACTCCATTTTTAATTGGGTTATTTGTTTTCTCAATGTCCAGGGATTCTTTTGGTTCTTTATATATTTTAGACACTAACTCTCTATGAGATGTGTAATTGGTAAAAATCTTTGCCCATTCTGTAGCCTGCCACTTTGTCCAAATCAGTAGTTCTCAATCTTCCTAATGGTGTGACCCTTTAATACAGTTCCTCATATTGTGGTAACCTTCAACCACGAAATTATTTTTGTTGCTAGTTCAGAACTGTAATTTTGCTACTGTTATGAATCATAATGTAAATATTTGGTATTCAGGATCTCTGATATGTGACCCTGTGGAAGGGCCATTTGTTTGACCCCCTCAAACAGGTGGAGAACAACTGGTCTAGATGATGGTGTCTTTTTGCTGGACAGAAGCCTTGTTTCACGTGGTCCCACTTAGTAACTTTCGATCTTAGTGCCTGTGCTCTTAGTGTCCCCTTCAGAAAGTCCTTTCCTGTGCCAATGTGTTCAAAGTTATTCCCTGATTTCTCTTCTGCCAGATTCAGGGTACCTGGCCCTATTTGGAGGCACTTGATCCATTTGGAGATGAGTTTTGTGCAGGGTGATTAATATGATTTTATTTACATTCTTCTGTGTGCAGCCATCCAGTTTAACCAACATCATTTGTTGAAGATGCTGTCTTTTTTTTTTTCCAGTGTGTATTTTTGGCTTCTTTGTCCAAAAATCAGGTGTCCAAAGGTGTGTGGGTTTATGTCTGGTTCTTCAATTCCTTTCCATTTGTCAACATGTCTGTTTTGATGAAAACACCATACTGTTTTATTACTATAGCTCTGTAGTGCAACTTGAAATCTTGGATGCTGACACCTCCAGCATTTCCTTTATTATTCAGGTTTGGCTTTTAGCTATCCTGAATTTTTTGTGTTTCCAACTGAAGCTGAAGATAGTGTTTTTAATTTCTGAAAAGAATTAGGTTGGAATTTTGATGGGGATTATGCTGAATCCATAGATTGCTTTTGGTTGAATGGCCATTTTTACTATATTAATTCTACTGATTGATCCATGAGCATGGAAAATCTTTCCATCTTCAGTTTCTTTCTTTGATGTCTTAACATTTTATCACACAAGTCTTTTACTTGCTTGGTTAAAGTTACCCTCAAGGTGTTTTTTTAAGGATACTGTGAAAGCGACTGTTTCCCTGATTTCTGTCTCAGTCTGTTTGTTATTTATACATAGGAGGATACAGATTTTTGTGTGTTAATTTTGTATCCTGTTACTTTGCTGAAAGTGTTTATTAGCTGTAGAAGTTTCCAGGAGTAGTTTTTAGCGTCATTTATGTATAAAATTGTATCATTTGCAAGTAAAGATACTTTGACTTATTCCTTTCCTGTTTGTATCCCCTCGATCTCTTTCAGTTATCTTATTACTCTACCTAAGTAAGTACCATATTGAGTAAGTATGGAGAGAGTAGGTATCCTTGTCTTATTCTTGATTTTAGTGGAAATGCTTTGGGTTTCTCTCTATTTAGGTTGATGTTAGCTGTGGTCTTGCTATAAATTGCCTTTATTGTGTTGAAATATGTGCCTTGTGTTCCCCAGTTTCTCCAGGACCTTAATCATAAAGGAATATTGAATTTTGTCAAAGGTCTTTATTGTATCTACTGAGAAGATCATGTGAGTTTTTTTGTCTTTCAGCCTGTTTATGTGGTAGATTGCATTTATTGATATACATATTTTGAACCATGCTTGAATATCTGTGATGAAGCTCACTTGATCATGCTAGATAATCTTTTTGATGTGTTCTTGGATTTGGTTTGCTAATATTTTGTTTGTAACAGAATAGTGGTCTGTAAATTTCTTTCTTTGTAGAATCTTTGTATGATTTAGGTGTTAGAGTAATTGTGGACTTGTAGAAAGAATCAGAAATGTTCTTTCAGTTTCTAACTTGTCAAGTAATTTGAGGAGTATTGGCATTAATTCTTCTTTGAAAATCTGGTAGATTTCTGCACTGAATCCATAGGGCCTTGGCTTTTCTTGGTTGGAAGAATTAAACTTATGCTTCTATTCCACTTGGTGGTCATGGGTCTGTCTAAATTGCTTATCTGATCTTGATTTTAACTTTGGTAGGTTGTACATATCAAGAAATCTATCCATTTGGGTAACAATTCTTAACAAAATATTAGTAAACTGAATCCAAGAACACATCAAAAAGATTATCCACCATGATCAAGTGGGCTTCATCACACAGATGCAATGATAGTTCAAAATACCTATATTGATAATTAAAATCTACAATATAAACAGTCTGAAAAACTAAAGCCACATGATCATCTCACTAGATACAGCAAAGACCTTCAGCAATCCATCCTTCTACTCCCTTTAAGTATTGTTTCTTGTTCTAGAGCTTTCAGGTGTGTCATTAAGGTGCTAATATGTGATCTCTCCAGTTTCTTTTTAAATGTAGTTACCAAGTGCTGTGAACTTGCCACTTAAAACTGCCTTAATTTTGTCTCATAGGTTTGGGTATGTTGCGTTTTCATTTTCATTCATTTCTAAATAGTTTTAATTCCCTCCTTAATTTCTGTTGACCCATTTTTCATTTAGTAGTGAGCTGTTCAGTTTCCATGGATTTGTAAACTTTTTGTTGTTTTTGTTGTTGATAGCCAGCTTTAATCTGTTGTGGTTAGAGAGGACACAGGGTGTTATTTCAATTTTCTTGTATCTGTTGAGACTTGCTCTGTGTCCAAGTATGAGGTCAATTTTGGAGAAAGTTCCATTTGGTGCGCCAAAGAAACTATATTCTTTTGTGTTTGGGTGAAATTTTTTGTGAATATCTACTAGGTCAGCTGATTTATGATATTATTATGACACTTAACTCCAGCATTTCTTTGTTTAGTTTTTGTCTGGATGACCTACTAACAAGAATGGGGTTTTGAAGTCACCCACTGTCATTGTGTGAGGGTCAATATGTGATTTTAGTTGTAGTAGTGTAACTTGGATGCCCACGTATTTGGTGAAACGATATTTAGAATTGCAAAATCCTTTGGTGAAATTTTTTCCTTTGATGAGTATGTGGTGTAGTTCTCTATCTCTTTGGTTAGTTTTGGTATGAAGTCTATTTTGTCAGATATTAAAATAGCTACACCTGCTTGTTTCTTAGGTCCATTTGCTTGGAATACTTTTTCATCCTTTTACCGTGAGGTGATGTTGATCCTTGATATTTAGGTGTGTTTCTTGGATGCAGCAGAAAGATAAATCTAGTTTTCTAATCTAATCTGTTAGTTTGTGTCTTTTTATTGGGAAGCTGTTATCATTGATATTTAGAGTTATCAGTGAGCAGTGGTTATTAATTCCTGTTATTTTGCTGTGGTGATGCATTTTTATTTTCCTCCTCTTTTGATTATTGTTCTAGAGTTTATTCTTTGTGTCTTCTTGGGTGTGGTTAACCTATTCAGACTGAAGTTTTCATTCTCATGCCTTCTGTAAAGCTGGATTGGTATATACTAGTGCTTAAATTTGGTTTTATTGTGAAATATTTTCCTTTCTCCACCTACTGTGATTGATAGTTTTGCTAGGTATAGAGTCTGGGATTGCATCTGGGATGGATGAAAAATCATCCATCCAATCCTTTCTGGCTTTCAGAGTCTCCATTGAGAAGTCAGGTGTTACTCTAATGGGTCTGCCTTTAAATGTTATTTGATTTTTTTTGCCCTTGTAGATTTTAATATCCTTTATTTCGTATGTTTAGTGTTTTGGTAATTACTAGCTGTGGGGAATTTATTTTCTGGTCTTGTCTCTTTGGTGTTTGTATTTGTGTTGGCTAGTTTTATGTCAACTTTACACAAGCTAGAGTCATTGGAGAGGAGGAAGCCTCAATCGAGAAAAACCTCTCCATGAGGTCTGGCTGTAGATAAGCCTGTAGGGTATTATTCTAATTAGTGATTGATGCGAGAGGAACCAGCACATTGTAGAATGGCTGCCTCTGGGCTGGTGATCCTGGGTTCTATTAGAACAAACCAGAAGAAGCAAGCCAGTAAGCAACACTCCTCCATGACCTATAGCTAAGCTCCTGCCTCCAGGTTCCTGCCCTGTAGTAAGGAGGAGAGGGCTGCGTTCCCGGTGCCTGGTTAGCTTATACCCGAAATAATTACACATAAACTGTATTAATTAAATGACTTCCTAGCCCATTAATTCTAGCCTCTTCTTGGCCAACACTTACATCTTAAACTAACCCATAACTAGTAATCTGTGTATCACCACAAGGATGTGGCTTATCGGCATGAGTCTAACCAGTGTCAATCTTGGGCCGGAGAAACATGGCGTGTGCCACACTTCCCTTCTCTCCAGCATTCTGTTATGTCTACTCCGCCTACCTAATGGCTGCCGTATCAAAAGGCCAAGGCAATCTCTTTATTTAACCAATGAAAGCAACAGAAATACAGAAGGACCTCCTACACCACTGCCCTGCTTGAGTTCCTTCCTGACTTTCTTTGATGAGGAACAGTGATGTGAACACATAAGCCAATAAACCCTTTCTTCACCCAGATGCTTTGGTCATGGTGTTTTATCACAGCAATAGTAACATAACTAAGATAATATGGTTCTTGCTCCTTGATAGGCACCTCCTTTTTCAGGTCAGGGAAATTTTCTTCCATGACTTTATTAAAAACTATTTTCTATGGCTTTGACCTGACTTTCAACTCTTGCCTCTATCTCTATTATTCATAGATTTGGTCTTTTTATAGTGCCCCTGATTTCCTAGATATTGCCTGGATTCTTTAGATTTAACATTTTCTTTCACTGAGGAATCCATTTCTTCTACCTTGCTTTCAACACTTGAGAGTCTCTCTTCCATATCTTGTAATATGTTGGTGAGGTTTACCTCTGAAGTTTTTGACATGCTGACATTGTCATTTTTAGCTTTATTTTAGTTTGGGTGTTCTTTAGTGGTTCTATTTCTTTGATAAATTCTACTTCCATGTTTTTAGCTGTTTTCATTATTTCATTCAACTGTTTGTGATTTCATGGTCCTCATTAAAGGATTTATCTATATCCTCTAAGGTCCTTGATCATATTCAAAATTGCTATTTTAAAATCCTTGTCTTGTACATCAGATATATTACATTTCTTGGGGTTCCTGAGCACTAGTGGAGGCAAATTTTCTTGGCTGTTCACGTTTGTGTTTTAACAATGGGATCTAGGCATCTGGAGTTATGATGACTAAGGTGTTTCTAGACTTTGATATCTGGTCTTGTCTTTGTTGGGTGGGCACTCCATTCCTTGGTTGCTGTTTCTCTATCAGGATCTTACACGCATGTGTGTTGGCCTGTGGTCCCTGGTGGAGTGTTTGTGCAGATTGGTGAGTGGCAGAGAGGAACAGAGACATGCTGGGTGAAAAGACAGAGAGGGGCTATGCCAAAGAGCTACACGAAACCAGTACGCACCAAGAGTCTGGATCTTTTGGGAGTGGAGGTATGGTGGGCAGAGAGGGCTCCTGAAATCAGGCGGTAGTAGGGAAAACAAAAAATACCTATAGGGACAAGGATGGAAGCACTAGGGGCACCCTGGGTTTGTTTCAAGAGGTAGAGTCTCCAGAGAGTAGAATTTGGGTGTAAGGAGGGGCACCTGCAAGCAAGAGGCTACAAGATTGTGAATAAGAATAAAGAGTTGGTAAGGAAGGGCTAAAAGGATAATAAAAATCACCTACCTGAGTCCCAGTCCAGTGTGGCCACTGGGAGTCCCTGGTAGATAGTGTTTCTGGGTATGGGTGGCTGACAGGAAGAAATGGAGATGGCCAGGTGGAAAAGCTGAGAGGGTCAGAGGGAAAGAGCTAAGCTGGGCCTGCCCCCAAGAGGCAGAGTCCTCAGGGAATGGATCCTTATAACATTTTAAATAAAATGTGTTGTTGTTTGATTTGGTTTGGTTTGAAAGACGGGGTTTTGCTATATTGTCCTGGAACCTAATACATATCCCAAGCGGAAGAATCTCAAGCAACAGAAGTGAACTCACAATTACCACTGAGTGAAATCTTTATCTTAAGCCTGATCCCTAGCACACAGTAAAGTACTCAATAAAATGTGAGTTTTAATGAATGAATGTCTACATTTTTCCTGTTTCAGGATTTAAGATATAAATTCATTGCAGAATTGTATGAGTCTTCCCAGTTAAACTGTTTAGCTTCAGACCAAGGAGAGAAAGGAATTTTTTCCTCTATATTTTTATAGCTTTATTTTTACAACACTGTCAGTTTAGTTTGTACCCTGAAGTCAAGAGAAAAGTTATGCAATGAAGTGAACTCCTGGGCTTTCCTGAATGTGATACAATTTCCTGAGCCAGCCCTCTCTCTTCAGGCTCCGTGCAAACCTGCTGGGATAATGCTTCCGTTTCACTTGACATTGCAGGTCACATCCAGCTGCTCCATGTGCGGTCGAGACCCAGCTTCCTTTGGTCATTTATAGGGTTCAGATTTGTCCCACACCACACGAGCTTGGGAATTATCTGGGGCTCTGCTAACTGCAGGTGGGTCGATCCTTCCCTGAATTCCCTTCCTGAGTTTTCCAATCAAACTTGGATTTGTTTCTCGGAGTTGTCTTCCCAAGTTACCACCACCCGGGGTTTTAAGTGATGGTTTCTCATAGCTCTGTAGCAAGTGTTCTCAACCTTTTTAATGCTGCAACTGTTTAATACAGTTCCTCATGTTGTGATGACCCCCCCAAGCCATAAAATTATTTTCATTGCCACTTAATAACTGTAATTTTGCTATGTTGTGAATTGTAATGCAAATATCTGATATGCAGGATATCTGATATATGACTCCTGTAAAAGGGGTTGTTCAGCCCCCTAAGAGGTCAGGACCCACAGGTTGAGAATCAGAGCTCCTAGGGCTGGCAGTCCATATGAAGAATTCTGTGGCATCATACTTCCTTGATGGCACCAAGCAAAAATCTTTCCTTGCCCCCAGTAACTCCTGGTAGCTGCCTTGGCATTTCTTGGCTTATAGCTATATTAATCTCTAAATTTTCTATTTCTCATAAGAGCACCTATGTGAATTATAACAGACTAGTGATTAAGTCAAAGTTACCAATAATGCATATATATTACATTAAGGAAAGAAATAAAAGCACTGCCCTTTAGAGTCATTTAACCAAGAACATGTTCAAACTCGAATTCTCTGCTTGTTCCTTGTGTCTTCTGCCCTCTGTCCATCTGTTGCAGGAGTCTAAATCTGTGCCTGCCTGAAGGCTATTTGGTGAATTTGTCTGACCTTGTATCTGTGCCTGTCTATCCCAATGTGTGTCCAGGGTTTGTGAGTGGTATGACTGTCTGTCTCTAACAAAAGATTTCCCTTGGTATCTATTGAACAACACAGAAAGCATCACATGTGGAAGGAATGGGATACTTGACAGAAATCTTTAACAGAGTGTTACAAGGGATTAAGTCACTGGCTCGTACTGATCCCAGGTGACCCCAATAACAAACATCACTGCTTACCGACCAATATCCATGAATTATTGCTTTCAACCTTTGGTAGATTTTAGGAAGTTGCTTTTTGTCAGGTCCAAAAGAATCTGGGTACAAAAAGCTATTCGTGCCTATTAGCATACCAAGGCACACGGGGCCTCATCGCTTTCTCTCCCCTCACAGCCAAGACTAGTTTGGTGGTCATATTCAGTCTACTGCTTTCTCTTTCTGCTCTGGACTCTTCCAGATGCTTCTGACTGTTCTCTCCCTCCGATCTACATTAAAAACCTTCCTCTCAACCATCCTTTGGAGAGGTCATGTCATCGGTTTATATACTTTCAATGTCTGTATTACTGCCTTTGGCAGAAGATACATATGCATTCCTCTGGGTCAGGGGCATGGAAAAGTATATAACTTAATCACAGCATGCATTAGCTTGGATTGTAAAAGCTGATTACACGGGAAATCCAAGGAAGTCAGGCGGGGTACATGTTTTCTTAAAGGCAGATTTGAGTACACAGTAGGCTGGCAATCTTAAGTCTCAAGTGGCCTTAGGTGTATTATTAACTTTGGCTATGAGGTCCAGCAAAAGTTGCAACCTCTTGGATTGTCTGAGATAGTTTCAGAATATTGTGCTGCCACAGGCACCTATCCCGGCTGAGAGCCCACCCTAATCCAGACTTCAGTGTAATTGCATCTACAAAGACCTTAATTCCAAATAAGGCCATGTTCACAGATACGCGAGAAAAGATTTAAATATATCTTTTTTCCACAATTTGACCCCCACACACTAAACTAACAAATTCATAAAGTAATACTTTCTTATAACAATATTTGTAGTAAGATCCAACATCCAGTTTTATTTTAGCAGTGTTTTCTACAAAGCTCTTTCACTTTCTGGCCTGACATTGGCATCATTTTCCGTTCTCAAATTATTCAGAGATATATTTAATATGTCCTTGAACATTTTCAAATGAGTTGAGTGGAAGGAAGGGGATTGAAGTGTGTGGATTCAAATCACCCTCTTAAAGTAAAATAATATTATTTCACAGACTTTATTAACATCTCATTAACTGGTGTGTATTAAGTGCAATTGATAATGGACACTAGAAGAAAATAATGGCCCTGATCCTTTCAGCTATAAAGAAAATGCAGATAAAATGACCAGTGATGTCCGAACGGTCTGCCCCGAGTCATCTGTCACTGAGAATAAGCTCAGGGTGCATTCTTGCCCTTCACTAAGGAGGAATCTTTCCCTTGGAGGACGTGCTCAGGAGCATGGATTGGAAGATATTTAAGGATATTTTCCAATAATGCTTTAATGTCAGTAAAAATGGAAAGATAATATGCAATGACATTTTCTCATTCTTCCCGCTGAAGGGAGAAGGGAAGCCTTCAGGCATAGCTTGAATTTAGGGAGCACTCCAGAGTCAGCAGCATGGATGAGGCACTGTTTCTTTGCCCACACCTGGCCAGACACTAGCACTGACTTACTCGTTTTATAATCATGACTCGGTAAAGCTACGGTTTGCATTGGCCAGAATCCTATAACAAGAAAGCAGCAGTAGTAAGTGAGAGAAGATGGGCTGTTCCTGTAGGAAAAAAAAAAAAACCAGAGTAGGCTGGATGCTGGGATGGAAATCACTTCAGGGATATGACTTTAGAGGAAGACATAGTTCTTCAAGCCTTGTCTCTACTGAGTACCAACCAACAGTAGCTCATCTTTGCGAGCTTGCTAACTCGCTCACCAAACGGGAAAAATAACACCAGCCTGAGTGACACGTAGCAAATCCAAATGTGTAATACCTGCTTCTGATCTTTGTTAGCCTTCATCTCCCACTTTTCCCATCCCACAGAGAAAAATGCCCCCAAGAGAATTCTAACCTATCCAGCTTTAGCCTATTGAAAATACCTTTTCTTTGCTTCCTCAAAGGACTTTCTGGTCAACCAAGGTTAGGAAAGTCCCATACCCACACTACTGTTCTAACAAATGAAGAAATTTAATCTTAGAAGCATTGGGAAATCTTGCCAAGGTCGTAGCTCTAGCAAGAGCTGGGCTCGGATCACCTGACTTTTGGTTACAGCCGCACCTAATGGAATAGTCCCTAAGCACTGCACTTGCTGAATTACCAAGTGGTGTAGCTCTACATCAAAGCCAGGAGCTGTAACAAGCTGCTGTGACAGCAATTTCAGGTTGAGTTCCTATTGACCTGTTAGCTGTCTGTTCCTGACTGAGACATCAACTATCTTACCCTTCCTGTGTACAGTGTGAGGTTTCAATCAAGAGCCAGGTAAGGACCATCCATCAGTGTCACCTGCTACATCTGGAGTCTCTCTTGAAACAGGAGAAAGAAGCAACACGATCCACAACCCATAATCTGAGAAGCAGACTTACTTAACATTGGACCTGCTGTGCCATAAGGAGTCTGTTTCCTAACCTCACATGGTTGTAAATTAATGTCATAATGTGAACTAAATCAAAATGATCAAAAGCAATATGAAGTAAATAGAAATTATTTATTATTTACAATAAATTAATATAATTTAGTGTTCTTCACTGGCATACCCTACACACACACACACAGGTTCAGGTTTATTGATGTTTATTCATCATGACTTTCACAGAAAGCAAGGTAAATGTTAATAAATCCTTTTCTACATTTGGATTCAAATCAATAATTTTTGAGAATCTTAATACTAGGAGGCAGGCTCCAGAGTAAGGCGCTGTTAAAATGCTGAGCAGTCAGCCTCATTTCCACCTCAGTATCTTAAGCTCCTGATTGTGAGTCCTTCTGTAGTGGGAATCCTTTGCTTACTATCCCCCTCATGCGCAGACATCATGATTAGCCTCTCAAATGTGAGCAGTGCATTATGCCCAGGGGATCACAGGCTAGTGCACACTTTACATAGCAGATTTTGCACATAGGGGGAATAAATCTCAATGACCCTGAAAACTTTCCTTTATAATCAGTTTTCTTTCGTATGACTGCGTCTCTCTGAGGACCGTTGGGGGCTTTGCTGCAACAAATAAGTTAACATAGAAAAGGAAACAGATGGGTTTAACTGCATTCTGGATTGTTCAGTTTTGTTTTAAAGCTACTCATTTTGGAAAGTATATGTGTGGTTTGGTCTACAAATTTCACAAAGGGGTGGATAAAGAATGGGGATTTGGGTCAAAAAATAACAAATGACGACAGTAATTAAGGTGCCACCCAACAAGTGGCCTGAGAATTCAGTCAGAAGCACTGAGATTCCCAACACTAATTCCGGGATGGTCACCAGCTTGCTTTATGATCTCACAATCAGTTACGAGCTCCAAATTGGGTTGAAATTTTCATTTGCCTCAAAGACTTGACATAAAGAACTATCTACCCATACTGAACATGTTACTTTTTTACTAGAGAGTCTTCTGCCTTGTCCTAAAGAAAAGTTCAAGGCTGAGTTCAGTTTTAAAATAATACACTGTTACCAGGCGGTGGTGGTGCACACTTTTAATCCCAGCATTCAGGAGGCAGCGACAGGCAGATTTCTGTGAGTTCAGGGCCAGCCTGTACTCAATACAGAGTGAGTTCCATACAAAGAAACGCTGTCTTGGGAAATAGAATATTGTCACTAACTGACCATTTCTATACTTATAACCACACCATATAAGCAGATATGCTAGGGAAGAGGGGGAAGTTATCCTAGACGGGAGAAAAAATAAATGCCAAGATCAGCCTTCTTCACTGAGAACTGTTCCACACTGGGTTTTCTTCTTACATATCCCACTATCCACCCCAATTTGGAGCTGAATTGAACAGGATACCTCTCTTACCCAGGTGGAATCCAACACTGTGATTGCAATGGGGCAACCAGATCCTGTTCTCTAGAAATGTTGACTTAAAAGCTGGGGGAGGTACATTGGAGAACCGGCTCGGTGGTTAAGAGCAAGAAGTGCTCTTGCAGAGGACCTGAGTTCAATTCCTAACACCCAATTCAGGCGGCTTACAAATGCCAGTAACTCCGGCTGCAGGAGAATGATGCCTCCGGCATCTGTGGGCACTGAACTCATGTACACACACCCACTCACAGACATATACATAACAAAATTAATAAAAAAATTATTAATAACTAGTGAGCCTCATAGCAAAATTTGGTAGGGATGTTTTAAAAACAGGCAGTCCCAATGAAAAGGAATATAGTGGTTCCTCAAAAATTTGAATAGTGAATCATCTTATGACCTTGAGATTTCCTTGTTATGTATGTGTTTAAGAGAACTGAAAACAAAACGCAAGTTCCTGCCAAAACACTTCATATCTGGATACCACAGCCAGACAGAGACACACAACAAAAGAATATTGTAGGCTAATACCTTTGCTGAACATAGACATAAAACTCTCAATGAAATCCTAGCAAGATGAATTCCACATCACATTAAAATGATTATTCATTATGATCCAGCTAGTCTACTCCTAGGCATACACCCAAAAAATCCCATAAACTACAACAGAGATATTTGCACATCCATATATATTGCAGCTCTATTTATAGCAGCAAGGAAATGGAATCAACTTAGATGCCCATCAACAGAAGAATAGATAATGAAAATGTGGTATATGTATAAAATTAAAATATCATTCTGCTATAAAAAATAAAATCATAAAATTTGAAGCAGAATGGTTGAGCTTAGAAAGTATAATATTAAGCAAGGTGATATACATTCAGAATGAAAAAAATCTTATATTCTTCTTTATATGAGGTTCCTAGCCTAAAATGTATATATATGC
Organism: Ondatra zibethicus; assembly: GCA_004026605.1. Taxonomy (NCBI): domain Eukaryota; kingdom Metazoa; phylum Chordata; class Mammalia; order Rodentia; family Cricetidae; genus Ondatra; species Ondatra zibethicus. The sequence continues at coordinate 142,352 of PVIU01001453.1, read as the reverse complement.
ATATATGTAAACAGCTGTAAGTATAGGAATAGTATAAAATTTATAAAGGAGACCAAGAATAATGTTAGGTGATAGCAAAGAGTGGCATGCAGGTAAAAGGGCACCTGGGTCATGAAAGAGGGTATAACCTAATGGGTCATGAAAGAGGGTATATAACTAACCCTATCTAGTTTCAACTCAGTCTTTCTTTTTTTTTTAATTTCTTTTTGATCCCCCACCGTGTGTGTGTGTGTGTGTGTGTGTGTGTGTGTGGTGGGCAGTAAATAAAAATTTAAGTGCTAGCGAAAGTGTCAAGCCATAAGAGAAGCTCCATTGTCTCAGAATGGCCATTCTGGCTCTACAGAAGTTTATTGGGATGCACAGTGTTTGGAATGAGAAAGGCCTTGAGTGGCTTCTTTAAACAAGCTGTGTAATGTTTTCACTTGTGAGCTCATTAGAATAAAGTGATTAAAAGATAACCATTCACATGATCTGATGGAACTTATCTCTAAGTTGGAAGGACAGTTCCACATATACAAATCAATTTAACTGAGGGTCCTCCTAAAGAAATAGAGGGGAGACTTGAATGGATAGTTCTCTAAGGGTAACCAATACCTTTGGGGAGGAAAAAGGTCTAATTATTAAAGAAATGCAAAACAAAACCTTAGTGGACTTGCCCTCACATTTGTTAGATTAATTTTATTAAAAAGATGAAAGATAAGCATTGTAGAGGATGTGAGAAAACACTCCTGCACTGTTGGTGGTGAAAATAATACACCCATGTTGGAGGATATTATAGAAGTTCCCCCCCAATAATGAAAAATCTAATTTCTGTATACACCCAGAGGTGAAATTAACATTCCAAAGCAATGTCTGCCTCCTAGGCTCAGTGTAGCATTATCCCAAGACATGGGAACAACCTAACAGTCCATTGTTAGATGGATGGGAGTTTTAAATGTGGCAGGTGTGTGTGTGTGTGTATGTGTGTGTGTGTGTGTAGTATATTAATAGCATTCAGAAACAGAAATAAATACTGCTGTCTTCACAAACATGGATGATTCTAACAAACATTAAGCGGAATAAGCTAGGTATAGCAAAACAAATACCATGTGCTCCTACTTATATGGGAAAGCTTCTGTGAATCCAGAGAAGCATAACAGAAAGGTGATTGGCAGGTATTTGGGAGAGAGGGAGGACAGTGATGGGGAGACACTGGGTTAAGTGTATTAGTATCAGTTAAACAGGAAGAAGTCCTAGGGATCTGCTGTACAACAGGACAATTGACTGTAATTAACAATAAAAAAACAGCACTTGAAAACTGCCAAGAGAGTAGATTTTAAATGTCCTCATTATGGAGATGATTAAATATGGGGGTGGTAGATATGATAATTAGCTTGATTTAATCATTCCATAATATAGATATGAAAGCATTGTATTGGCTGGTGTAATAGGATACACCTGTAATTCCGATACTTGTGAAGTAGAGGCTCATAGACTACAAGTTCAAGGCCAGCCTTGGCTATGCATAGACAAATATTGTCTCAAACATGCACACACAAATCCTATTGTACATATAAATATATGCAGTTTTTATTTGTCAATGAAAAACAGATACTTAAAATTCTTGTCAAAAAAAGTTCATAGCAGCATCACTGATAATATCCAAAAAGTAAAAATAGTACAATACATCCTTTAGCTGGTGAATAAACAAAATGCTATCTATCAATAAATGGAATATTATTTAGTCATAAGAAGTAACAGAGTCTTGGAATATGCTACAACATAAATGAATCTTGAAAACATTATGCCAGATGAAAGAGGCAAGGCATAAAAGAACATACATTATATGCCGTTTGTGGCAAATGTCCAGAACAAGAAAAACCATAGAGACAGAAGTCAGATTAGTGGTTGTACAGGGGATGAGAATAAGGATAATTTTGACTAGCTGATAATTCTTTCAGGGTGATGAAAATATTCTGAAATTAGCAGTGATGGCTAGGTGACATAGTAAATATACTAAAACCACAAAATTACACATTTTTGAATGGTAAGTTTTATGTGGAACATGTTTATGCCACATAGTGTTTGTGTGTGTGATGGTATTTGCACATGTGTGTGCAGGGGTGTATTTCCATGTACATGTGCATGCAGAAGCCAGAGGCAGATGTCTGGTGTCCTCTCTGTCATGCTTCATCTTACTTTCTGAGACAAGGCCTCTCATTGAACCTGAGGCTCATCATTTCTGCTAGCCTGGCTTGCTAATGAACTCCTCATAATGACCAGTCTCTCTGCAAATGATGGGGGATTTACAAGTATGCAAGACCCTACCGTGTTATGAGTGTACCCCCTTGTTTTCACAGCCAGTGCTCTAATTCACAGAGCCATCTCCCCAGACCTCTTAAAACATCAGAAGAATTAAGTCAGGTGCCTATGAGATCTAGAATATGAGTATCTTAAAACTCAAAAGCTGGGAGTACCATTTAAAGGCACCTATGATAAGCCACCTATAAATGAATCAGACAGAGTTAGTCAGCCAAGGAAACAGAGAAGAAACAGATAATAAAGAGAGCAGCAAAGCCAGTGCACAGCGCACAGAGGAGCATGGAACATCCCTGTGTGGGTCTCTGCAAGTCCCAGCTGCACATTCTGGAGACCTCACATTTGTTTTTGTTTGCTGGGCGTGATTTCTGTTACTTAGAACTAAATAATTCCTAAAATATACATCAGATAAATGGCAATAATTATAGCTTGTATTCCCCCTCCACCATGTCACCTGCCCTAGTTTGGTTTCTATTGCTGTGATGAAGCTCATGATAAAATACACCTGGGGTGGGGGGAGGTTATTTACCTTATTCCTTACAGGCCATCATCAAGGGAAGTCAGGGCAGGAACTCAAGGCAAAAACTGAAACAGAGTCCGTGGAGGAATGCTGCTTACTGGTTTGCTCTTCCTGCTTTTCTATACAACTCAGTCCACCTTCCTGGTGGTAACACCACCCACAGGGAGCTGAGTCACCCTCCCATATCAGTAATTAATCAATGAAATGTCCTACCGGCTTGCCTACAGACCAATCTGACGGAAGCATTTTTCTCATCTGAAGGTCCCTCTTCCCTTTTGACCCTGCTTGTGTCAAGTTCACAAAAGAAACAAACACCACCACTCACCAGCATAGAACCACAAGTTGAAAGCATGTCTAGGTTGCTCAAAATCTCTGGAGAATGTGAGAAAAGGTTTAAATGGCAAACATCGAAACAAGGTGTGGGAGTACATGGCTCCAGTCCCAGCCCTGAGAAGACTGAGGCAGAAGGAGGGAAAGCTCCAGCCTCGGACTACATAGCAAAAGGAGCCCCCTGGAGAGGGAGGAAGGAAACTAGTAGTTTCACTTCACTTGGCCAGCGACACACCTTCACTTGAGAATGCCTGAGCCCAAGAATGGCAGGAGCGTAAGGTAATATGTTTAGCCCCAGGGGGCAGTGGGTTTAGAGAGGACAGCAGTTGCAGGCTCCACCAATAGTTGAGGAGAGCCCTGTTTCAGAAAATCCCCCCTCTGCCCTGCTTACCCTGACCTTATTTTCAACTGCCAGCTCAAACAGTTAAATGTTGGGCAGGATCCTGGCCAAATCTATAAGAGAAGATCGGGTCATTACAATGCCTGTCTTTTGTTAAAATCACCCACATAAGAGCCTAGCTTTTCTCCCAATGCATAAAGTAATATGATATATGATAGGAGACAGATCTGGTGAACACCCTCCATAATAGCATCTGGGAAAATTAACTTCCATTGATTTGCTATTAAAATTCTACATCCATAACTACTTTGTATAATGATTTACTTGGTGGTGCTGATTTTAAGTCATGAGCTGGCAGGTGCACAGGTACTTGTATAGAAGAGAGTACAATCCTTTTAAGGATAAGGGGGGGAGGGGAACACCTAAATTCATTATCACCCCAAAGCTCCAAGAGACCAAAATCTCTGCATCTTTCAAAGATGAATACTTACAAAATCAGGATGATATCTGTAAGGTCATTAGACCTTAGCCTAAATTTAATTTGAATAATCACATTTCATTCCACCCTGAGTCAGTGGAGGACCCTGATTAATAATCAACATTTTCTACATGCCAGTGAAGTGTTTGTTGCTATAAATAGACAGAGTTAACAATCTAATTAGCTAGAAGAACTGGCAAGATGAATACTCTGTTCAGGGAGAAAGATAGATGACAATATTTTTAAGATCTGTGAGGACTGCACTGTCCCTGAACCTAATCCCTTAGCAATTATTGTCAAAGTTCACTCTGTTAATCCTCATTTTAAAAACATCTCTTCCAAGAGCTGTTACCTTTTCTTCCTGGGGGCAGACATTTCCAGAGTAAATATTCTGTAGTTAGACCAGGTTACAATGAGGCCCCTAAGGATGAAACATTGCTGGAGACTCACTAGTTGCACTGTCATCCAACACTTCTGTCCACTAGTAGTTTATAACTCTTAGATTTGCCATCCTTGGTCACCAGGCCCCTGAACCTAGAGGCCCAGGAGGGAAATTTCTGCCATTGTCTTTGCCACAGTGGACACCTGACTCTCCTGGAAGTTCTTTGACATTTTTTATCTATTCATTTGCAGGGGAATAAACTTAATACATGCCAGGCCTCCAAGTGTTTTCACTTAAATGATTTACAGTCTATGATTCATAGTCTGATTTCAGTCTGATAACTTACTATTGAATAATATCTTTACAAATTATTTATTCTTGAGTGTGTGCACATGTCTAATGTACATAGATCAATTCCCTGCTTCATTATTCTTTCTTATTTCTTTCCTCTCCTCACTCAACCCCTTCTTTTTATCAACAAATTCTCCATAAATTTCCACGTCTTTGTGTGTGTGTGTGTGTGTGTGTGTGTGTGTGTGTGTGTGTGTGTCTAATTGTTTAGTTAGGGTTGCCTGCATGGGCATGAGTAGTGCTCATTTATTTGATCAAGGGTAATTTGCCAGTGGCTACACCACTGAGGACTATGACTTCTCTTCCCCAGTGACCAATAACAAACAACCTATAGCTTCTTAGGAAGAAGTGGGGCCTCATGAATCCCTGCCCCATCTTGTCACTATTTATGCTCACAGCCGCTGGTGCTGTGAGTTCACGTAAAAATACACCTTTGACAACAATAAAATATCTTTCTTCCTCTTTTTCCTCCTTTCTTATTTTATTTGCCTCCTTTGCTTGTCTTTTCCCTCAACAAGGGATAGCTGATTTCCAAGCTAGCAACTCTAATCCCTCATTGTTGAGTCCATCTCTGGCCTTTACAGAGTATTCAAAGATGGAATCTTTGTTGTTCACATATTGTCCAAGTGCACACAGCATGGCACAAGCTGTGAGAACAGTGGCTGGGGCTCATGTGGCTCCTATTCTTACTGCTGAACTTCTCTACAGGGTAGTCTGCTGTGGGACAATGGTCTGTATCCTGTCACTTGTATTTTAAATAAATGCCTATTGACCAGTAGCCAGGCAGGAAGTATAGGCGGGGCAAAGAGAACAGGGAATTCTGGGAAGAGGTAAAGAGTCAATCTGCAGTCGTCACCCAGAGACAGAGGAAGCCAGACACAGAGCAAGCAAGATGTGACTGCCTCGCTGAAAAATGTACCAAGCCACGTATCTAACACAGACAAGAATTATGGGCTAATATAAGTTATAAGAGTTAATAAGAAGCCTGAGCTAATAAGCTAATCAGTTTGTAATTAATGTAGACCCCTGTGTGTTTATTTGGGACTGAACAGCTGTGGGACCTGCTGGGACAGAAAACCTCTGTCAACAGAAGTCTGTATTTATTGCTTGAAGTCCTATCTTCATTGTTGTGTCAAGGGTCCCCAATGGCATCTTGGGGACAAGGTCTCATTTCTATGCCCTTATGAAGCATCTTCTACCATTGAGTATCTTTTCAATCCTTCCAGTTTTCCAATCCCATGGGTGAAGAGAACATCCCTTTCATTTTCCCTTGAAAACTTTTGTGCTGTGGATGCCAGTTAAGGTTGATTTCAGATAAGTTTGAACCCAGTATTTTTATACCAAAGTTTATTTGTTATTTATCTGAAATTCAAATTTAACAGAATGTCCTATATTTTTATCAGGCAATCCTACTTGGTGATGATAAATTGTGTCCTTTCCCTCCAGGCTTTGGACTTTGGTCCTATTATTTCCTTCATCCTCACTTGTCCCTCTCTGAATTTATCTTTTCTACCAGGCCCAACCATCATATTACTTCGAGATCACCTTCCTCCTTCCTCTGAACTCTTTAAACATATTCAGCAGTTTTATATGCATCCTTGTCACATATATCTCTTCTATTGTCTTAAGTTATTATTCAGACCTTTCATGTGTTTATTATTTGTTGCTTAAACTTGATTTTAAACTCCCTGAGGTCAGAACTCTTTGGATTCCAAGCCCAGCCCACTGATGGGCTCCCAACGACTTGGGAAATCCCCTGCTTTTATTTTCTACGCATCAAATAATCTCTTACATTTTTATACCATGCTGCTGCCTGGAAATGCTTCTAGTACATTTCTTCAGTTCTCTTGTTCTCACCCCAGGATGCAGGTCCCACCTCTTCCCCCTCCTCACTCTTAGCGGATGACCTTGCTTCCCACACTGCTGGGAAAATAGAAAAAGAAAACAGCAATCAGAGAAAAATCCCATGAGCTCTCACTTGTATAACAAACAACCTGGCTATGTCTGGACCCATACATCCTGCCTTCCCTCTCATGACAGGGAATCCACTCAAGGCTTCTTTTTAAGGATCAGCCCCTCCCCTGTTCACTGGCTCTCCTCTTGAGAGCTACTCAAGGGCACTGCCACAGCAAGTCTCTCATCGGTCCCCTATATCATTTTATTCTTTGTAGAGGTTGCTACCATTAATGTGTTTCAGCATTTCCCTATTTTATAAGTAAACAAATAAACAAACCTCTCTCCTTGACATCAAATCACCCTGAAGCTATTTTTCTGCCCCCTTTGTAGGAAAAATAAAATCCTCCAAAGAGTTTATACTGAATTTCCACTTCGCCTGCTAACATTTTCCTTTGAATCCACTATAATCACGATTTTGTCCCACCTACGCCTCAACTGCTCACATCAAGGTTACTTATTAATCACCCCAAAATTGCTATACTGAAGGATAGCAACTCAGTCCTTGCTTGACTCCACCAGTCAGCAGTATGTGAACGGAGTTTATTGCTTTAGCAATTGTCCTTCTCTCATCTGTGTAATAAGTTTTGAAGCATTCTTGAAATAGCATCTTCACTTCCACATCATCACTTCTCGCATAGTTGTGGGCTAGAAGTCTGAAATCAAGGTGTCAGCAGGGCCATGCTCCCTTTGAAGCTTCTTAGGGAAAGAAACCTTACTGTGCCTCCTTCTAGCTCCTGGAGTTTACTCTTGATCCTTGACAAATCATTAACTATAGATACATCACTCCAAACTCTACCCACAACACTATGTGGTACCCAACCAATCTGTCAGAGTTTGAACTCAAATTGCTTTTTATAAGGACATCAGTTGCTGGGCAAAGGCACACCCAAATCTAGTAAGGTGCCCACTGTCATAGTTTGATTACATCTTACAAAAGCCCCATTCCAAAGAAAGTCACTTTTTACAGGTATTAGGAGTTAAACCTTGGGCTTATTGGGGGGAGAAAGGCAGAAAAGGATACAGTTCAACTCATGTTAGGGTCTGGAAACATCTTCTAAGAAGCAAGTCAGAAATGGTAGTCTTAATATTGCTAGAAGGTGTCATGTCCAAAGACAGCCTAGTTGTGCGTGGATCAGACACATGCCAGGGTTTTCTTAAAACTGAAAACAAGCAAAGAACACTCTACCTAAAGGCGTGAAATTGTCATCCTGGTGGGAAAGGGTTTGGCAGAACGCCCTTGTTTCACTAAGAGGCAGATTGATCCATAGAGTAATCTACTTTAATCAGCGTTATGTAATCCTACAAAAGGGCATGCAGTGCAAGCTGGGATGCAAGGAGGCAGAGCTCGGGGAGGCATCTTGCCCTACATTGTTATGCGGTGCTACTGCGCAGCTGGCACACCTTTCTGCCTGCTCTATCTCTAGCACCTCCCCGGCAACTAACCCACTTTAGTCAGACCTTCCAATGGTAAGGCAGGTTCTATATTTAGACAGTGTTCTCTGCCTGAGGATGAACTGAACTGGCTTCAGTGTCACAACTTGACACGATCTGGTCCTTCGCTTTGTGTTTGTTGTGGGGACCATCAGCCTTCTCTGAAACACGATCTTAGCATGTTTTAAGAGCTGGAGGGACTGCAGAAGCTCATCAAAATCAACTCCTTTTTACAGCATCTAAGTGCAGACTTCGGAGACTGAGTTCGAATCCCTCTTAGTATTTCTTAGCTGTGTTCCTTTGGACCAATTATTTTTACCTATGCTTCATCTAGAAAATGTAGACATTAGTGGTATTTGCCTCAAAGGCTATAGATAGACAAGTAGATTCATGTAAAGCCTCAAAACACCTTTCAGCACATAGTAAATTTGGAAGAAAATTTGACTATTCCTATTATCATTGAATCAGACCATCCCACTAAGGCTCAGACATGATGTGGCTGTCCAGGTTAAGCAGCAATTTAGTATACAATCAGACCAGGGCACTACTCTCTTATTAGGTCCACAGTTGGCATACTTAGAGTAAGTCCCTTGAGGTGGATAAGAAAGGTAGGAGTCATGCCTCACCAACTCCAAGGGCTCTGGCTTTAATTTGTTTCCCAGACTGCCTAATTGTCACTGTGAAAGCCTGGAGATGGTCTTAAAGGGACAAGGTAATAACAATAACAGCAAGTTAGATTGGAGGGGTGCGAGATTAAAGTCAGGGAAATCACTTAGCAGTCATTACAGTAAGTCCAGCTGGTCATGACGAGATGGGAAGAAAGAATGGGGAAATTAAGTTTATTTTTAAAAAATTACAATAAACTAAGGTGGTTTATTACCAACAAAAGTGAAAAGCCAGCCAGTGAAAATGTAAGTGCTTTCCTATTTACAGCATGAAGGTAGACTCTGCACTTGTGAGGTTGATTTGGTGAAAGTTAGTGGTCGCTTTACCCAGTTAGACATTTAGAGGAAAAGAAAACTGCTTAGGTGGGATACTAAGATGATTCCAGAACTACTTCAATCCTATGAGGAAAATGCAGAGGAAGCAAAGGAGGAGGTGTCCCTCCCCTCTGCCTCTAGGCAAGAAAGAGGTAACACTTGAACATTAACAAGACCAAGAAAGCACTGGTTTACACAGCATGGGTGGGAGGGTAATGTGATATTGAAAAGCACAAGTATCTTGAAGAAAGGCACCCATAGAATTTTCCTCAAGAATAAGAAGGAAACATATTATAAACAGTACCTCTGGGAGTAGACAAGATGGCTCAGTAGATAAAGGTATCTGCCACCAAGCCTCACAACCCCAAGTTTGATCCTTGAGACCTACATGGTAGAAATAGAGAGCTGACTTTTTCAAGTTGCTTCAAGCTGTCCTCCACATGCATGTTATGGCATGTGTGCATGCATGTACACTACATACAAAACAAAGAAGTAGATGGAATTATTTTAAATCCCTCCACCCCATTCACATTGTTCATTGGGTTGCATTCTTAAGCTTTGCATTAGAACTCAAATAGTAAAGGGGCTGAAATGGGTTGCCCCACCTCAGGAAGAAACTGGTGGGTGATAAGATATGAAGATGGCGGTGGTGATGACAACCTGGTTTCTAAGCAGCAATTTGTAGAAAGGACATAACTCCTCTCCCACGCATAGTATAAACAAAAAGTGTTCGCAATAACCAGTTCTTATTTCAAACTCCAGGCTGTTCTCAAACTCACTGTGATCCTCCTGTCTCAATCTCCTGACTTCTAGAATTTCAGGTATGCATCACCACACACAACCAAATATTTCTTATTCATATCTACTTCCTAATGTCTGCCTTAAAACATCCTGCAAGTCTCATCGATTGTTTTCTTTGCAGCTATAAGAACCAAGGTTAGGAGAGGTCACAGAACTTGCTTTTAATGCCACATTAAGTGCATTTTCAAGTCTGTCTGGGTCACGGCAGAAGGTTTGGAGGGAAAGGAGAGCCTCGGACGAAATCATACACAAAGAAACTTCGAGTGGGTAGCTTGAAATGCTACATCCAGCTGGCAGGGTAAAGGAAACATCCTAACTTCACTCTACTTCTAGTTTGACATCCTCAATTTGGGAACCTTGAGCAAAATACAGAATCTACCAAAGTGCCCATCAACAAATGTCCATTCTTACTGAAGGAAATCATGTTATTTGTGACCAACTGGAAGAACATAGAACTTATTATGCTTAGTGTAATAACATGGCACATGAAGATAAATGCCACATGACCTCACATACATATGGAATCTGAGACAATCAAGTGTACAGTGGGTAGTGGAATGAAGCTGGGCTTGGGGATGAGAAATGCTAACCAAAGGGTACAAAGTTTCATTTAGATGGGAAGAATATGTCTTCAAAATCTGGTGTACAGCATGGTAATTATAGACAATAATAATGTACTGCATATTTCAAAATAATTAAAGAAAAAGTATGTTCACTAGTGTCACATAATCATTCCATAATGTATTAAATCATCACACTGTACCCCACAAGTATATATGGTTGCCAATTAAAAATAAAAATTGTGGGTTGGGGGAGGAGAATGTAGAGCTTTGAAAACTTCTGAAACAAATTCATTCATGTGCTCACAGGTATTTTTAGTACATACTATTATCAGGCTGGTCTTGTTCTAAATGCAAGGATACAGGCAAGAGCAACACAGAGTTTGTGCTTAGAGAAGGCGAATCATAAACTAACAAGTAAGAAATGTTCAAAGCTGAGTGTGGTGGCACAGACCTATAATCCCAGCACTCTAGACTTAAAGACTGGAGGAATGCAAATTCCAGGCCAACCTGGGCTGCACAGCAATTCCAGGCCTACCTAGTACAATCAAGATTAAGTTTAGACTTACGGAAGAAGGAAAGGGAGAAAGAGAGAGAGAGAGACAGAGAGAGAGAGAGAGAGAGAGAGAGACTTTTAGAAGAGTCACTAAGTGCTACAAATAAGAGCACTACCAAAGGCCCATGCAGTCCAAATGCTGAGAGGTTTGTTTTTATGCTAAGCTTAAAGAAAAACAAGTGCTGGGTTTGGGGCAGAAGGTTGATGTTTTTTATTTATTTACGTTTTTAAAAGTTCCTTTAGCTGTGGCACAGAGACGGAATGGTGGGGGAGCACCAACAATAGCTGAAAAGCACTCTGCTGCCTAAATGAAACCTGAGAGTGGCTTCGGCTGGGGTAAAAGCAGCAAAATTTGGAGAAAGTGGGTGGATGTGGCATATCCAGTGTTTTGGGCAGAGCGCTAATGGACTAGATGTAGAAAGGCAAAATGGGGAGGGGGCTAAGAATAACTCATCTGCAAAATCCTCATCTGTCCAGGTAAGAGGCAGTACTTTTAAGCTCAAGCAAGGGATACGGAAATTCAAAGCAACCAAAGCTATAGAGCTGCACATAGAACTAGGAAGGATCTAAGCTTCACGGGCTCTAAATTTAAATTCTGTTCTTACCACTGATTTTTATATATTTTAAATTATATATATATTGTATATAATTACTATATATAATTTATGTATATATGAACATTTTCCTACATCTCTGAGCATGTATTTGCAGTGCCTACCTCATAGTATTGTCATAATTCCCATAAAATACATAACACAATAGTAGGATATAGTAACTATTAATACATGCTAGACTGCTATTTTTATTTTAAGATTTGTTTGTGATTATGTGTCTGTGTGTGGGTATGTGTACCTGAGTGCAGGTGTCCTCAAAGGTCAAAAGACGGGATTATGTTCTCTGGAACTGGAGTTGCAGGCTACTGTGAGTCACCTGATGTGGATGCTGGGAACCAAACCAACTCAGGTCTTCTGGAGAAACAGAAAACACTCTAAATGCTGACCAACTCTCCAGTTCCTGTTCCTATTTTTGTCACGAATTATTTACAAGAAAACAAGCTATTACTTTCTGGTTCTTCACATGCTTGGCTTCTAGATCCCTTACTTCTTAACACAGTTCTAATTTTGCTGTTCTTTTAGATCTGAAAATAGTGTCTCTTTGTGTTGGGTTTACAAAGTAAAAGCAATTGTTCACCTGCTCTCTGGGTGCTTACTTTATGCCAACAAACACAGGCTTCTAAGTCTGTCCCAGGCATCCTAGCCAGGGACATCTGGCAACCACACCATTTTCACAGACTACCCCAGCCAACCCTGCTCAAGCTAACGAGAGTTTCCTTGATTATACTGGCACATTTACAAGCACAACTCAAGTGTTAATGCTATACAATAAAGTGTGGTTATTCATGAATGGAGTTATACTTTGGAAAATAGCTACATTAATCATCTGACTGGCTAGAATCTTCAGATATATAGAGATGAGATAGATAGATAGATGATAGATAGATAGATAGATAGATAGATAGATAGATAGATAGATAGATAGATAGATAGAAGGTAGATAAATAGACATATTAGCTGCAACGTATAGGAAGAAATATGTCATAACCCAGTTTTCAGTGTTTAACAAAAAACAGAACATCTTGAAATGGCATTTACTCTTAATTCATATGGTATACTGCAAAAGATCCTGTTCTTGTTTCCATAACCACTTGTGACTGAAGACCCATTGATCTCTAGTCCTGCAGAAATCAGAGGCCAGAATGCTTGGTAGACTCTGGTCCCATTGGAGTTGGAGGTTTTCTTTTTTTTCCCACTACTTTTTAAAAAATATTCTATTCGCAACCACTGACATTGATTTCAGGTTCTGTTAATAGGTCACGACTCCTAGTTTTAAAAGCTATTGTCATAATTAATTTTTGTCAACTTGATATAAACTAGAAATACCTAAGAAGAAGGAACCTCAAGGGTGGGATTTCCTTCATCAGATTGGCCCATGGCCATGTCTGTGAGACATTTTTCTGATTTCTGATTGATGTAGGAGCCAACCCATTGTGCCCTGACTCTTTAAGAAAGGTAGTTGAGCAAGCCAGGGGAAGCAAGCCAAGACACACCATTCTCTGCTTCTGTTCCTGCTGCCAGGTTCCTGCCTTGAGTTCTCCCCCAACTTCCCTGGTGGGCCTGAAAGCCAAACACCCAGACCCCAAAAGCTAAATGACCCCTGCACCTCCTCTGCTTCTTTGACCATGCTTCTTCACAGCAGCAGAGAAGTGAACCACGTCTGCTGGAGGGTCTCAGCTCACTGACTGATTCTTAGCTCAGCGTCAATCATGTTTCCCAGAGAGTTCAAGTCTGTCTCCCCATATGAGGCAAGCCATGATCCCCATGCACTTGATCTCTCTGAAACTGTATAAGGCACGCACTACTCGTCATCTCCCAGAGATGCTTTTATTTCAAGCGCTAGCCCATCTGTTAAGACCTATTTATTGCTTTTTAAGAGGAAAAAGAAATAAGAGCAAATGAGGAATTCCAGGCTCATGCTAACCAGGAATTTTTCCCCCTTTGTAAAACCCTTCCATCTGTCTGCCCTCTTTTGGACATAGCTCAACTAGGAGCACATAGCTCATCAAATCAAATGAGGGTGCTGTCAGAAATATGCCAAACTATTGTGTCACTTGCTTTATTTTGTAGAGGAGAATTAAAATCATATTTGACATAATGAGTTGTTTGCTTTGGTGCTTTTCTTTCCTTTCATTACAGAAACCTCAGTTTACTACTGTGTCCAGAAGGCTTTCAAGGATAGTCCCAGTTCCCTTCATGCAAACCAGTTAAGACTGTTCCACCGGAACACAGATTAGTGGTAGAAAGACAAACCATTTTGTGATAGGGAGAATCTAAGGGCTCTAATTCTGAACCTCTTTGGATCAGGACTCTTGACATGAGCACAATTACCTCATCAGGCTTACTGTCTATCCTTGCAATGCCTACCCCAAAGGAGGTTGATGCCATACTAGAATTTCCCCTCCCCCCCAACAAGTCATTGAATCCCTGACTAGTTCTCTCATGACCTAACTTTAATATTTAAAATAATAGCAGTCTACCTACATCCCTGTGCATTTTGAAATCTAATCAGAAACTGAAGGCTATACATAAAGGGTTCAATAGTTACTACCACACTACTAAACAACAGATGTTCAGTGGAGAGCTCCTCCTCCCCCACCAAATGGAATCCTGTGATCTCAGATCTCACGGATAACCTGTCTAAACCTCAGTTTCCTCATTAGGTTATCTGGAGATTGCAAGACAGTAAACCATACGGAGCATTTAATATACTCTCTTGTAAAAATTAAGCCCACAAATGGAAAATGCGACTGTTATTGCTGCAAAAGAAATTGAGATGCCTTGTAGAAGCAGAGCAATCAGAATGTGAAAACTTCGGAGGAGGAGAAGAGGGAGAAGAGAGAAAGTAATAAGGAGATGTACTTGAGATAAATCCGATGGCAAAATCAAATGCTTCGGTTTGAAAAGCAAGGCCACAATGTAAAATAAGGAGCTGATGAAGCTGGGGAAGAAAAGCTGGAAAACTATCTCAGATGGAGTATTTAGGAAGTACTGCTTTCCTGAGTCAGTGTAATGTCATGGTGCTGGGTACTGCTTAATCATGCAAATGTCTTGTCATCTAATCACAGGAGCAGAGGCTTATTTTTCAATTTCCCCTCACATCGTTTTCATCTCTTCTGGTTGCTTTCTGAATCTGGAGAGACCTCTTCAAAAAAGCTAATTTTTGTTTACTCAAAATATGCTTGTTATGGACTCTGCCTCCTCTAAGCCCTGCTCTTGTTATATAATGCTAAATCACTTTCTATGGTTCTAATCAGTGTGGCCCCTTGAGTAGTACTTAAGTATTCTAGGTATGATATCTGAAACAGAAATAATTAAAAAGGAGGGCAGTCCCAGTAGACTAAAAATAACTGTTGCAGCATTCCGATTAGGTTTGAGCAACATAAGTTACAGCACCGAGATAAGCTATTTACCTGGTTTGCCCATTTCTTAAATAGGAATTCTGTCTTCAGCTTTTGGTTCAGCTCAGTGACTCTCTTAATGCCATCTGACAGGGTTCTTTTCAATGCATGGCTTCTAAAATCCATCTCCTAAACACATAGGAAGAATATCTTCCCAGCCCAAATCAAACCACCACTAAGATGCATATATTTATGAAAAGAAAAGATTCAGTTTAGTTGTGTTTTCTCGGTGATTTACTTTACTGTTTTAGAGACTGTCTTTATTTTTAATCTTGATTGGTTTTTCCTTTGGCAGTGTTTTCCCAGCCTCTTCATCAAGTAAGTGACGACCAATAAACAAAATGTGCCAGTGGAATATAAAGGAATTCTTCTCTTTATAAAAAAATGTATTTGTAAAATAAGTAAGTATTAGTTTAGAATGTTGAATAGTGGATGCTTAATATCGAGGTTTATCTTTAAATTTCTGCAGAGAACTTTGCTTAAACTGAAACTTCAAGGCTGTATTGTAAGGGAAAACAATCCTGTACTAAACTATAGTAACCTTTTCCAGGGCTTTCTATGAAAGATAGAGAGAGGGCTTGTCAGAATACTAGTTCCCTTCCTTGCTAATGGCAATGAAAGTACCCACCTCTGAGATGCAGATGCGTGAAGATTAAAAGTGATAATGTTCCTGGCTTTTAGTGGGTACTTAACAAGACTCTATTATCATCAGAGTCTCTAAGAGGGAGTAGGAAGCTGAGGGAGAGGAACCGTGAGCAAGTCTGAAAAATACTTCAGACTAGACAGCCGACTGCTGTCTTTCCACTGGTTTGTGTGGTCATTTGGGAAGAGCTTCTGAAAACCTAAATTTCTATTTCTTTGGAAAACTTCTCCACTCTACTGATTTCCTGCTGTGTCATTTAGTGAGCGTAGAACCTTGCTTGTTTCACTCATGTATTGCCTAAGCCTGTACGGACAACTAATACTGACACTGACACTTGTTGATGAGGAAAGGAAGGAAGGAAGGAAGGAAGGAAGGAAGGAAGGAAGGAAGGAAGGAAGGAAGGAAGGAAAGAAAGAAGGTCCCATACGAGGTTGGGACCTTAAGTGTTTACTTAGTGGTACTATTTCCTGAAGATATTAGACATCTATGGAAGATGCTCTTTAAGTCACTGTTTTTAAATATTCCATGATTTAACCCAACAATACTACCATGATTTCCTGAAAACTGTACAAACATTCTCGCCTTCAATCATAAATCAGTTTTCTCAAAGCTGAAGGGGTTGTATAGCCCGTGTGTTCACAAACTTGATCTAAATGTTTAGGAAACTATTAGTGGTTCCTACCAAGTTCACATGCACTGGACTCCAGATCATATATGCAGCTACAGAGCCTGCTGGCATTGTGTATAGTATACTCGGGCTGTGTGTTTCCCAGACAGTGGCCTGGAAATATTATAATCTTGCATTATATCTGGAAATCCTGAGATTTATCTGTCATCGTTTCTTTTCCTACAGAAAGCTCGGTGCAGTGCTTTGCCTAAGGCAACCTTTCGTGTATAACTGATGAGGTTCTTATGAAGTGTGTTTCTGCCTTGCAGCTCTTCCTGAATCTGGGTTCTAGCCATTTGACTTCCCAAAGGCGAAGACAGGAAAGAGAAAAGAGCCAAAATTAAATCAGTAAGACACTCTAATAATAAAATACTTACAGGAAGGTTTTATTTAAAAATCTATTGAGGGTGATTGAGAAGGTCCAGTAGATAAAGGTGCTTGTTGCCAAGTCTACAGACCTGGGATCAATCCCTAGAAACTACATGGTAGAAAGAGAAAACCAGCTCCCACAAGCTGGCTCTGACCTCCATGCAAGCCAGTGCCACATGCACGTATGCACACACATGTGTGTGTGCCCAGTAAGTGTAATTTAAAAATAAATTTTAATAGTTAAATAATAAATTTATAAAATATTTCTATACATAATAAAATAAATAGCAGCCTATTAAAATTATTGGCAAAAATAAAATTTAGATATATGTAGGCTTCTACAATACACCCTTCTAACATAGTATGTTATCAATACATAATTATGTTACAATACAATACAATATGTTGTCAATACATATTATGTTAATGCTTTTGTCTTCAAAAATAATTTTCTAGACACTATTCTCCCAGAAGTGTTTATGTAGTACTTATAGAAAACATGATACTCATTGCAGATGAGAAAACTGAGGCTCCAGCATAGTTTTCTAATTACCATGGTTAACACCAACAGCAGTAACAACACTGGAGTTACTGGATGACCTTAAGGCAGGGTCTGTTTCCCTGGGAATGAGAAGTTTCACTGAATATAGGACTTCCAGAGCAAAAACTGGAAATCTTTAGGCCAACTAGGAGGTGTTTGCTCTACTCTGAAGCCTTCCTTGCAGTTTACTTCTTCTCTTTTCAAATTTAGGAAGGTGGAAATATAAGCATATAAGGAGGAATATAAAGACAACCTCCTTTGGTTGCTACATCCACCCAATTGTGTATTAAGGGGTACAATATAGGAAATACAGAGCAAGGCTGGAAAGAGCAACTTCTTATTAACAGGAAATTTATTTTCAAACTTCTACCTCCACATCTTAATTCTTTTACAATAGTCATCCATTATAGTTGAAAAGTAATCCTGCCACTCATATTACCCAACAGCTTTCACTGTTAGGTATATACCCAAGAGAGTGGACAGGAGAGATGGAAACAGGTGCTCAGATATGATGTGCACTGCAGCATCACTCACCAAGTATCTCAAGTATCCATCAGAAGATGAGTGGATAGACAGAGTATTTTACATACACACAGTGGAATAGTATTTGATTATAAAAAGAGCCAGAAAGAGAAATCTGGCTCATGATACAAGGTAGATGAACTTGAAAGATACTATGACAAATGCAATAAGTTGGACCCAAAAGGACAAAGGTATGATCCTATTTATATGAAACGTCTAAAACAAATTCAGACATAAAGGCTGGAGTCTATCGAGGGGGCTATGGAAAGGGGGTGGCTGTTAGTGCTTACTGACTACAGAGTTTCTTTTCTGAGATAAGAAAAACATTTTGGAAATAGTGGTGACGCTGCGCATGTTTGTTAATGCCAGATTTTTTTTTCTCCCTTCTCACTGTGACACAATACCAAGCAAAAACATAAGGGAAGAGTTAGCTTGGCTCTTGGTTTCTGGACATATAGTCCAGCATGGCAGGGAAGGCATGGGAGGGCTAAACTCCTTGCATCAGGAGCCTGAGCAGACAGTGCCTCACATCTTGACCAATCAAGAGGCAGAGAAGGGATCAGTAGCCGACCCAGGCAATAACTTTGAAAGGTCAATCCTATTATCTACATCTTCCGGCTAGGCCTCATACCACAAAGGTTCCACCCCCTTCTAAAACATGCCAACAGCTGGGGGCCAAGAGATGAAAGACGTGAGCTCAGGCAGGGGGTGCATGTCAAACCATAGCAATCCCACTGAATCACACATCTTAAAAAGTTAAATTGGTAAATGTTATGTTTTAGATATTTTTATCAAAATAAAAACAAACAAAAAATCATCTCTCACGTATTTGAAGTTTATGACTAATGTAGTAATAGAAATCCAGAATATGCCAGGTAAATAAATCTTTTGCCTTCAAGCTACCTTCCTTTCCTATGCATGGGTTTCTTGTCAAAGGTCAAATATTTCCAAAACACATTTGGAGATCTCTTCTGTGTTCTGTACTCCAAGTACTGCAGATATGTGTGGGTGAGGTGAGCTGTGTCAGCGGAGCAGCTCTTCAGCTTGAACTCATAAACACGCTGCGTATTTAACAACCCTAAGCATCCAAAATACAAAGCACTTCAGAACTTAAGGTACCAAAACTGCACCTCCAAATAGAAATATAGCAGAAAGCATTATCTCCAGGCATCATTCCACAAAGCTTCCCAAACTGCTGTCCATTCAAGGAATGGTTCTTCACTAAATTGTAACTGAGGGGTTCTTTTCTCGTGTATTTTTTTCGTAGCACATTTATTGAAAATTACATTTCTCAACTGAATTGCCTTGGAAAGCATAAATGATTGGTTGACCATGCCTTCAGACCCTCTGTTCTGTTCTGGTCATCTATATCTACATTATTCCCAAGTCATACTATATTGATGCCTTTAGCTTCATGGCAGTTAAAATCAAATACTCTCTACCCTCTGACTTGTTCTTTTCTGCTAGCATTTAATTTACTGCAGATCTCTCATAGTCCTAAAAGTTACATAGCTTTTAATTCTATTAAGAAGAGTCTCTTGAATTTAAATGTCTAACTTTATTGTGAGAACAGCCCATTGTTTTTAATTGTATTTATGTGTATCTATCTGTGTTTACAGTAGCACACATGTGAAGGTCAGAAGACAGTTTTCTGGAGTCAGTTCTCTCCCTCCACCATGTGGCTTCTGTGATCAAGCTAAGGTCAGGCTTGGTACCCACGGAGCCATCTTGCTGGTACCTATGCTTTTGTTTAATCTATCTATGTTTAGAGTTAAAATGGGATACTTATAAAAAGAATAAAGTTAGGACGTTTTAGCCTGACAATCTTTTCTTTTTGGTTGTATTATTTAAATGATTTATATTTGATGGGAACATTGATGTGACTGGCTTTTATATCCACATTTATATATCCACTTGCTATCTTATCTATTCAATTTGGTCTTAAAATTCTGACTTTTTGTGAATTCCCCTAAGTTCAATTAGGGTTTTTATTTATTGATCCAATGTCTCATTATGTAGACCAGACTAGCCTCACAGTCCTCTTCCCTCAGCCTCCCAAGGGCTAGGATTTCAGGCTTGTGTCATCACACTCAGTTAGGGGCTTTTTTCACCTCATCGTTTTTTATGCCATTTGTCACTTCTCAGTCATCCCCAAATAAGATTTTGTCAGGTAATTCCATCATCCCCACTGTTTCTGGATTTTTATGGCCTTTTCTTTTGATTTCAGGTCACATTTCCTATTGGGGGGCGGGGGTTGGTGACTTTGCTGGGTGCAGAACATTTAGAATTTTCTGTTATGGAGAACTAGCTTTACCATATGCCATTAGTTATTGTTAAGTTTTGTTCCAGGAAGCATTTGAGCTATTGGAATCAGTTTGGTTACTTCAAGTTTTGTTTTCAAGGTTTACTATTACGAATTTCAAGTACTCTTTAAGCCAGGGCTGATTTGGCAACATTATCAAGGCTTTGCCTTTCTGAGGCTTCGACTTTGGTCTTTGATGCTAGGTGCCCTACTGCCCGGACTGTTTCCTTGGCCTGCTCAGATTGGGTACTTCATTTCAGATCTTCCCCTTACCTTCACTTGCATGAGCAGGTCATCAAATGACCACTCAGCTGTAGATTAAAAGGTTTCTCACTGTAGCAAACTGAAGATCTCCGTACCTCCTCCCCTCTTCTCTCACCAATGCTCTTATATTTATTTTACACCGAAAATTCCAGGAATCTTGGTCTTCCTAAAGCCCCTGACAGTTCTACCTTTCTAGCTCACCACAGTGTTAGTCTCACATTGGATTTCTGTTCCCTTCACTTTTGCCTCCCTAGGGAACAATGTCCTACAACTACAGGGTTTTTCTTACCTACTTTCCCCATCTCAGGGATCACGGCCCCCAGTCATTGTTTAATGCCCCAATCTTGCCATTTCATCCATGTTGTTTGGTTTTCATTGTATTTGAGAATGATGACTAAGACTGCTCCTTGTTGCTTCTCTGTACAAGACATTGTTAAGACAAGTAAAGGGGCTAATTGAAGATGGCAAGGGAGGTAGTCATGGGGGAGGTCCCAGAGGGATGGGTTGTCAGTAAAGAACCTGAGTTCACATTCCAGAACCCATGGTGGTAGAGTCCTGTAATCCCAGCCCTGGAGAATCCGAGACAAGCCAATCCCTGAAACTCACTGGTCAGCCAGCCAAGCCTACCTGGAAAGTTCCAGGTTGGGTAAAGACATTGTCTCAAAAATAATGGTGGTTGCCGAGCAGTGGTGGCACATGCCTTTAATCCCAGCACTCAGGAGGCAGAGGCAGGAGG
Source organism: Ondatra zibethicus (assembly GCA_004026605.1). Classification (NCBI taxonomy): domain Eukaryota; kingdom Metazoa; phylum Chordata; class Mammalia; order Rodentia; family Cricetidae; genus Ondatra; species Ondatra zibethicus. Next base: position 121,310 of record PVIU01001453.1, on the reverse strand, counting down.
ATCTCTGTGAGTTCGAAGCCAGCTTGGTCTACAAGAGTTAGTTCCAGGGCAAACAACAAAGTGACACAGAGAAACCCTATCTTGAAAAACCAATGTGTGTGTGTGTGTGTGTGTGTGTACAGCACCTGAGTAACATCACCCGAAAGTTGTCTTCTGCCCCTGCAAACATGTGATGTGCACCTGCCACACACGTGTGCCTTTAAACATATGCACACATGAAGAAAATGCTATACACACATTAGAATATTATTTATTCTTAAAAAGGAAATCTTACCACTTGAAACAACATGGATGAACCTGGAGGACATTATACTAATGAAATATGGAAAAGAACAAGTATTTTATGATATAACTTACATGAAAAAATTCTAAGAGATGAACTCAAAGAAGCTGAAAGTAGAATAGCAAAGGGGAGGGGAGGAAATGAGACAATATGAGTAAAAGGAGGAAGAGTTTTATTAAATGAGATGAACAAGTCCTAGAGATCTGTGGCCAAGCACAGTGCTCTGGTGTAACATTGTGCCTATAGCGAGAAGTATGAATGATCAAATTCAGCTAAAAGGGTAGTATTGAGTGTTCTCATCACTAAATAACAGTGATAGCAATAATAGCAACAATAAATAAAGAGGGCAGAAGGAACATGTTGAAGGTGATGCTTTTGTTTATATCACAGATTGTGGTGATGGTTTCACAGATGTAGACTAAGCTCTAAACTCATCAAGCTGTATAAACTAAATATACTTTTATATGCAAATTCATACTTACATAATGATCTTGCATAATAATGTGTTAAAAAATAATTGAGACATGCTTTGAAGTCAAGTGTTTCATTGTCTGACTAAGACCTAAAGCAGTGTTTGATCATAGGTAACAATTAAGTGGCAGATGCTAGAATAAGACTACCCCACTCTCATTCCTACATGGTACAAGCTGTGAGTCTGGTCCATGTTCTCATCTCTTCTCCTTGTCTGCTTTCTTATCTATAAAGTAAGAGTGATGGCAGTGTATACGGTTGCTACGAGCATTAAATGACCTGCAGCGTAAAGAAATACGTCTGTCATCTACTGCTGAATAACAACCTTCAAAACAGACTATTCCAAAAGTTAAGTGGCATAGAAGAAGAACCATTCTTTTTTTCAGTATGCAATTTGGTTGGTCACATTTTGCTGGGCTGTTCTGGGAAGATCTTCCACTAATCTCAGGGCTGCTTACTCAGACACCTGCAGTCAATGACTGTCCAACTAGCCCACCGTCCTTTTGGAATTCAGCTCATTGTGGGCACCGATGATGGAAGCAGATGGACTGTGTGTCTCTGAGCCCCGTCTGGGGTAGCCTGGGCTTCTCCACATGAGTGTTGAAGGTTCTAAGAGCAGCAACATAACGACTGCACTATGAAGCATCTTTCAAGTCTTCCTGTCTCACAGTTGCTTTCTTCCCCCAGCATGAGTTATGTGACCTAACCCAGAGTCAGTGAGAGAGGGACTCAGCAGTGGTATAGATACTGTGAGGGGGGAAAATGTAGATGTGCCTGAAGTTACTGAAACATATCACAAGTGTAGCAAGCAGACATTTTTTTTTCTTTTTATAAGCAAAGGGCAATCATAGAACCATGTAGCTGGAGGCGGCAACTGTTAACTCCATCTCATCAGTATACTGCCACAGCTCAAACACAGGCCTTTGTCTTGGTCCGGTTGGGCTTTCTCACTCTGCTTCTGTGTGCTTTTTTAATTTTCAGGGGCCTTCTCTTGCCTCCAGTTCCACAATCACATTCTGCTGCAGAATTTTCTCTCTCTGCGCTCCTCAGTGGGAACACTTGTATAAATCACCGAGAATGTTGGCAAGAAAAGAGCTACTTCTGGACTGAGAGTTTTTTGAAAAGAAGGAAAGAAAAAAGAAACCTTCCCTGCTACCAGAAGTCATTTACATAGGTTAATTCCTGGGGGTCAAAATCCACTGCACCCCCTTTGCTGCTGCAGCTGTGGGAGAGTCCTTTCTGCAGCATTGCAGAAGGATTACTGCTTAAGCATTTTATGCACACTTAGATGCAGGAACTCTTGGCAACGGAAATGCTATTTATTGCTCCTGTCTGAATAGCCCTCCCTCCCTAGATGTGTTAGTCTTCTGACACCAAACGTCACATTTATTATCCCAGTAAAGGATTGCCCACATCTTCCTGGATCAAGCACATATCTGCAAATCATTGTTCAATCATTCTCTGGTCCTTCATTCCCAAACTTGAGTCAGTCACAGGTCGAGCGTGCCTATCCCACAGCCCTTTACTGAGCCTCAATAACCTACAAGTCACCTACTTCACTGTGGCAGATGATTCACTGAGATATTAATTTGACTTTGTTCTTGCTGCTGTAGGTGAATAAAAGGAAGAAAGGGACATTCTCTTCCCCCTAAGCTCTCTTCCAAGAAGAATAAGCACAACCCTATGACCAGTCTCCCTCGTGGAAATCATTGAAGTAGCTTGGTTCTTTTTTTCCCCCATAAGAGACCCTGAAGGCAATTGCCCTTGCACTTGCGCCAACCTCAGCCTCAGATCTATACTTGGTAATGACCTGGTGCTTGAAGAGCAAGGGTTCATGGCCGGAACTCTGAAGGAAAGGAGAGAAGTGACTGATGAGAGGGATTCGGAGGGCGGTAATTCAGATATGACTGACTTGAATCCTACTCCTGTTCAGAGGAGCCCAGGGGTGTTAAGACCCCTCAAGTGGAGTGGTAATAAATAATTAGCAGCTCTTGTTGCCATTACAGCTATGGCTAAATTTGATGCATTAAACTATTCATATGTAAACAGACCAAGTAGTCTTAGATAATGAGCATTTTTAGCAACAAGTAAGATAGAATAAAGACCCAAGGCCCATTCTTAAGCATTTGACATTCTCCAAGCCTGGTGGGGTGCCAGCTTCGTACCTGCTCCCTTGTCCTATACTCCTACAGTCAGTATCCCTATTAGCCATAGATGAATGAGCCAGACTACCCCTCCCCCAAAAAGTCATATACTACCTCACATCTTAGCCAAAGTACAAAATTATTCTTACGTTTGTAAAAATAAGAGCATCAACAAGTTTTTAGTAGTTTATCTTCTAAATTATTTCCCATCCTTAAATGCTTGGGGTTCAAGCTAGTCATCAAATGGCAGTATAAAACAAAGACACACAGTAGTAGCCAAAAGTTGGCGGGAATCAAAGATGTCAAGGCGGAAGTCTCTAGATTCAGCATGCGATAGCTAGCTAACTGGCATCAGTGGGCCTGCTAGCAGGTGTGAGAAAAAGAGGATTCATATCCTACTGTAGCTCCAAATGCAGTTACACAATTATGTTGCTCTGACTTAACATTAAAAACTCCCCAACAGTTCTAGTTGGCTCTATCTACTAGTACTCCTTTTGGGGAGGTAATTTCCTCCCAAAAAGCCTTCCAGATTCCCTTTCTCCCTCCTGAACCTGAAAATCCAGCTGTGTTCTCTCGCCTCTGACATCAGCATTACTGGCTTTGATACAGCCAACCATCTGGCTGACGAAGCGTGAAGCAGAGGGGAATCCAGCCAACTGTCCCCTGCTGTTTCCACATGAGCACTGCAAAATCTACTGGTATCAACATGAATGGCTGACTGTGACACAGACTTAGGAGAAATAAGAACATGAAGGGATCTTGGGCATAATTTCTGATAATCATTGCAGGTGTCTCTGGTGGAGGTTGAGGTGGCTCTTCTTGTTGGTATCCCATAACTTTCAAGGCTACTTTTTAGTCATATTGTCTCTCCACTAAGTTCACCAGATGATGGGGAATCTTGAGTACATATGGTAGGGTCCTAGACTAAGTAGCATTCAGGGCTAATTTCTTGTTCTGTATACAAAATGTGTCTGTTCACTTACTCTTTGGGTTTGTGCTTCTTCTAAAGCTTCATTTTTTTAAAATATTTTCCCTGCTGCTTTTCAACACTATGTCTGTAAGTAGAAATGTCCTGCCCATCGTCCTTAACCATTTTCTTTGCCTTCCACACTCCCGCCTCACTCCCCCCAGTTTTTCTGTCATTTCTGATTTTGGAGTTATAAAGAGAAAAGAGAGACGAAAACATTAACTAAAAGAGAAGTGTGAGAAGGGTCAATATGCTGGAGTGTCAGATTTTACAACCAGGGAATCTGAATTTCAATGTAGTTCTGCTACACGCTAAGGGAGTAATCTTTGCGTAGTGTCATTTGAACTCTGTGCCTCAGAATCCTAAGCTTCAAAGTAGAGAAAACAATGCTAAAGCCAATAGGAGGGAGAACATCTGTGTAAACCAAGAAAGCCCTGCAGATAGTGTTTACTTAAGGACACTTTAATGAAGACTTTGAACTTCAGATCGCAGCAAAAATGGAGGCAATAAAATGAGGGGGCTAAAGAAAACTAATTTCTAATTTCTCTTCATTTTCCCTGGGAGCATTCCAGCAGAGACTGTACTTGTTTGGTTTAGTGACTTCATTACGGAAATGAATTCTAAGTAGGCTTCCATGGCAGAATAAGAGAATCAATCTCTCTCCCCTTCCCCCTCTCCCTCTCTATTCCTTACTCCCTCCCTTTCCTTCTCTCCTTCCGTCTTTCAAGCTTCCCTTCTCTCTTTTCCACTCCCCAGTTGCCCCTCTCCCTTTTCCCTCCTTTAACCCTCTCATAGAAATTTAGGATTTAAGAAAATCAGGTCTCCCTCCCTACTCATTCTCCTCATTCCTCTGCCTGTAATTTCCTGGACTGCCCAGTCACTCTTCTCTAACTCTCCTTCGAAACTGAAATATAGAAAGAGGCATGCGCAGCCTGGCTCAGTGTGATGGTGCAAACTTAATTCATTCTGACTTTGCATTCAGGGCACATGCGCTCCTCCTCCTGTCGTATTTGCTGATCTGCTTTGCTCTCCAGCTGCTGCGATATTTAAATCAGTGATTCGGTACACAGACCACACGATGTGCCACTACACTCCAACAAGCAAGGTCTGTCTCTCCATGGGGACAGAGGATCTAAGCATCTGTCATTCTCCTCCCGTCGCTTAGAATTAACCACACACCCCTTTACACACATAAATATTTATGTGTGAAAAATAAAACTCCCTGGTGCTTTCAGCCAATCTCTCTTCTCCTCAGTGAGCTTTGAAAGTTTCCAAAATGATTTTTTCACTTAATTCACTCTGTTTTTTGCAAAGAACTTGTAAGAAGTAATTATACTTCCAGAAAATAATTTAAAATCTCAAACTTAGAAGTATGATGCATGCGTATTTTTAGAATGTAAACCCCATGAGGGAGACATCTTTGCCTATTTCATTGTTTCATTTCAAGGCTTTAGAGAGGCCCTAGTGCATAGTATGATTTGGACAGATAATTTTTAAATGACTGATGCACATATACCCAACTACAAAACAAGATTCTGTTCATAATGAAAATTTTAGGCTGGACATGGCAGTGAATACCAGCAATCAGGAGGCAGAGGCAGGTGGATCTCTGAGTTCGAGGCTAGCCTGGTCTACAGAGTGAGTTCTAGGATAGCCAGGGCTATACAAAGAAACACTGTCTCAAAAATAACAACAACAAAACCCAAAAAAACGAAAAGAAAAGAAAAAAATTTAAGACTCCCTGCCCCTACCCACCCCTCCCCCACCGTGTGTGTGTGTGTGTGTGTGTGTGTGTGTGTGTGTGTATGTGTGTGTACACATGAGTAGGAATCAATCTTAATGCCTTGTGTATAGGTTAGGCAAGAAGAGCTAGAATTGCTAGGCAAACATACAGAACTTGGAAATAGTTTGATATTATTGAGAATAAGAAAGAGTCAGGAATAATCATGTGACATAGTTATTCCCTGTGTATTTTTAGTCATTCAAAAATAATCAATGCTCATAATCTCCAAACATTACCACCTTAAGGTAATAAACAATAATTGATCTTATTCTCAAGGAATCCTTGGATAGTTTTTTATTTTCAAAAGATGGTCTTTTCTGTATTGGGGAACATGTTGTCAACTCCCTTGCCACTCAAAATCAGAATGCCAGTTATCTTTCTAAATCAGAATCACTGATTTAGGTCACTCCCATAATGGGAGTCTATATTTTCAACTTGATAACCAAACATTGCTATGAACACCAACATTTAAGCCATGAGTCTAGTGGAGCTCAAGCTATTTGATTGGTTCAGAAATTATGTAGTTTCTACTATGAAGCAGATGATATTTGCTTTGACGCACCCATGCCTTACTTGGTGAATGGCAGTGTATAATAATATTCCAACAACGTGGTCATTTTAAAATCCTAAGTCAATATCTATCGATTGGAGCCAACACAGCAGCCCTCTTTGAGTCAAATCCTTATGGGGCCTAGTGATTTTACATGAAGAACTAAGATGATGAGCGTAGGATATAGACTTTCGGAAATAGTCCTAAACTCTATTCCTTGCACATTCTCTAAGTTTCTAAGCTTCTGCAGATAGTTTGCTGAAGGTTGCCTCAGGCCTCATCAATTTCAAATATTCCAGTGTCTCCATTAACCTGTCCTGCTCAGCACAAATTCCAAATTGACTGACACCTGCACACCTTGCAAAAACTAATTAGGTCCTCGGTGCCCAGGCTGTAGTCAGAATCCAGTACCATCTGGCTCAGGATGGTGCTACCTAACATTCAGAATGGTGAGGTTTAATTATGCATTTGTACAGCCTGATGCCGTTTTCTATGGGCTACTGACATTGCGCACCTTTAAACGGCGTTGTTGACCCCCGTGGACTGTAAGAGCAATTGTTCAGTTTTTCTTCCCTGTTTGAATCTCCTTGGACCTGGCTTCAGCAGGAAGAACCTTCTGCATCTTTCATTTCTCTAATGTCTTCTTTGCTTCTGTTCTTTATATCTACACATTTTTCAGCCCTGCAATTTCTCCCTGTTTGTGAATTATTTTATCTTGCTGCTTATTACCATCCTCTCCATTTTGACATTCTTGTCAATCCTCCTCCAATTCCTTACCAAATGTCCTTAAAAATTATTTGTAAAAGCTTAATATTTAATCAGTTTCCTTGTTCCATGCTTCAGAAGTGGGTCGCTTACCACTTAACTAAGTAAAGAGTTATCTCACATTGGCAGTTTGGTCACATAGTACCAAGGGCTATTATTCACACATTCTATTATGCTCTTATTCTCTGTGGAATAGGTATATTAAATTTAGTGCCAGTGCCTCTCTCCCCACAAACTAAGTGTTTTTGTAATTGCAAACATTGGTTACTGAGATGGATGCAAACCCCCCCTTTAACATCTGGAAGACTGAAAAAAAAAAGATGAGTAACAATAGAGGAAAATGACATTTAATGTCTCAATGTTAAACTGTGCATATCTGCGTTAATCAAAACAATTTTTTCAACTCAAAGTGATGGTACTTAATGTTCTGTTAATTATGCAAGGAGCTAATCAATTTGTCCTGTAAATGGATGTTCAGCTGATTAAGAGAAGCTAATCATCAGTTATGAAATCCATAAGGCACAAATGAGGCAGGTTTAAAACATTTCTTTGCTAATTTGGGGCCAATAATTCTGTCTCCTTAAATTACCTCTTATTTCAGTTGAGAGAAGTTATTTTCTTTCCTTAAATATGTGTTATGCTCTCACCTATAGAAATTAAAGCCTAGTTTAACTTAGAGTTTTGGAATCATACCAAGGATAATGCTATAATTGCTTCAGTTTCTTATTTAATCTCCAAGGGATAGTAACTAGGCAAAAGAGCTATGACTTGACATCAAGAATAAGTTGCTGTGAACCGGTGATATGGCAGGAGCACTCGCCACCAAGCTCGGCAGCCTGAGTTCAGTCCCCAGAACCCACATGGTGGAAGGAGAAAGCCAGTTCTCACTAGCTGTCCTCTGACTGCCACATAAGCAATGGCAGAGCACTCTCCCCAACATACACACATACTAAATAAAGAATAAATTGCCGTGAATTAAATCAGGCAATTTAGATACTTACCTCCCCTTAACACTGTAAGAGGACATAGGAATATTAATTGATCAGTACTCTAGAAATACCTGGAGCTCCAGGTATAATATGTTCAGTGGTAGAGTACATGCTTAGCTTGTGTAAAAGGCTGGGTCTGGTCCTTAGCATTGCAATGGGAAACCAGAGCTAATGAAAAGATCATTTTTATCTGATAAAGCTCATCCATTCAAGAAATATCCACTAAGCTTCTATTTTATGGCAATTACTATGCTAGACAACAAAACTGTAAAGACACCTAGGGTACAGTTCTGGGCCTTAAAAAATCCACTAAGGGGGGCTGGAGAGATGGCTCAGAGGTTAAGAGCACTGATTGTTATTCCAGAGGTCCTGAGTTCAATTCCCAGCAACCACATGGTGGCTCACAACCATCTGTAAAGAAATCTGGTGCCCTTTTCTGGCCTGCAGGCACACACGCAGACAGAACACTGTAAACAAAATAAATAAATAAATCTTTAAAAAAAATCTACTAGGAAACAAACAAACAAAAGAAACAGTCACCCTGATAGATAATAAGATAGACAATTGCATTTTTGACATGTAAGAGTTGACTATAATCAAACAAAATAAGCATTTGGTGTTTGGGAAGGAAGATTAAGAGTCAAAGCCAGCCTCAGCTATATAGAAATATATATAGCTGTCAGAAATAGAAGGAACAGAGGTTGGGAGAGGCGGGGAGAAGTGGATTCATGGATACATAGCAACAGGCTTTGACTTCCTATCAGAGATAAACAGGTAGGGAGAAAAAGCTATCTATGTCAGGAAAAAAAATGATACTTCAGTGACTAAATTCAATGGTCTAGCAGTCAGGATATTTGGTTTTTAATTCTATTTGTGTCGTTAGCTAATCCCTACTTGACCTTAAGAGTACGTTAATCCTTCCTTTGTATTTCATCTTCTCCATCCGCAAAAAAAAAAAATGGGTGATTTTTCTGTCATGAGTTAGAGGTCATTTTGAAATCATTTGCAGGAAAATGAGGGCAACTCCAAGGACTTCTTTACTTAGAATCTAAATGCAAAACACATTAGTCAATCAGTTAGTCAATAAGTACCTATTGATGATCTACTGAGTGCTCTCTAGGTGCCAGGCCCTGTTGGAGGCAAACAGAAAAGGAAACAAAGTGATCATTTTCTTCAGTTAGCTGCCTGCCACCTTTCTTTCTTTCTTCTCTTTTTCTTTTCTTCATTTTTTTGGGAAAAAAACAGTATTCAGAAAGAAGGAATGGATGAGTGAGTGGATGACTATTCATTGGATAGCTACTGTGTTCCAGGCCCAGGATTTACTGGTTATCAGGGATTTTCACCTGTTATGTATATACTACTTAATAGTGAGCAAATGTATATCACCGAAAGGGGAACTACAGTCTTTTAACAGCTGCTTAAGATTAGAGTGGAGAAAAATTAATTCTGCTACACTTAAGTCAGAACACTTGGCCTAGGTGTTGAGCTACTTCAGAGACAGTAGAGCTCAAGAGTTAGCACATCATGGAGGATGGGGTGATAAATACAGAAAACAATGAACATAGCAAGTGATCACGGTGCATCCATGGGCACTTTTCCTGGACCTGATGCCTTAAAGAAGGATGGTGGGAAGCTGGTGGCGGGCTTGGGAAGCCCAGTAAAAACCTTGCCAGAATGTCAGTTTAGGAGAAAGTATGTAAGAAGCTGGAAAATACTTGAAATAGGGTGAGTCTGAGATACCCAGAGTAGGAAACCATTGTGATAAAGGGGGCTTAAAGGATGAAATGGTTCAATGGCAAAATGACTGGATCTCAGGGTGCAAAAACTGGACCATCCACATATTGACTTGTAATGCTTCCAATTTCTGCAACATCCACATCACAGCTATTGCTATTATCATAGAATAATAGAGCACTTAGAGATATTTCAATCTCTTCTTTGATTTGTTGGACTTGTGGCAACAGATGGGTTATTCGATATAAACTTCTAATCCTATTTGTCCACGAAAAGATATTTTTAAAAAGCAGAGCTGTTGTTTCTTTGCCCAGTCTTTGGTTCTTCAGCATCCTCCTACGTGTGTTTTGGTTCAAGGTTGAGTTAAATCCGAGTCAGCAAAGTAATACCATTAATCCTTCTCCTTCCTTCAGTTTCCAGACATAGTGAGCACCCTCCTGGCAGAGATGAAACAGAGCCAGGAGTCTTGTGGGTACTTAGAGCTCTTCTTGGGATAAACTCAAGGTCAAAGATACAAAGAATCAAGATGAGAGCGCTGTTGCAACTTGCCACTCTCTATATACATCTGCTAAAGAAAGTTGCTAAGGAAAAAGAAGGGAGGAGTAAGTAGGAAGGAAAAAGACGGAGGTAAAATGAGATCTCTAAGGCTGCAGGCTCTGTTCAGAACTCCATCTACTATCAAGTCTAGGAAGAAAGACATGGGGTCACACCAAAACATGGGCTCAGTTTTGCAGCTGCCTCTAGAATTTAGGGAGGCTCCCAGGCATCATCCACAGCATAAACTTCCATCTTCTCTCTTCCCCCTCCATTTTGCCCTCTCTGAATCCTCCATTCTAACTCCCTAGTTAGCAGAACCAGCCCCCTTCATATGCAGAGAAGTAAGTTCTTCACTGTCTTCTAGTTAAGGGAGAGAAACACACAAAGCCAAAAATAATAGGATTTCCATGAAGAAATATTGACTGTAATGGAGCAGATATATTCTCTGGAAATGAAATTCCCAAACAGGATGTTTCTTTCATTATCACTTTTGCTCATGGCCAAGGATTCCCTTCTTCCCTACACTGGTAGACCTAAACTGAGTCACTTTGACCAAAACAGAATCCCTTAAGATCCCAAGAATCTTTGTGGTACAAGCCTCATGTTTCTTTCTTGCCTCCCATCAGAAACTCAGTGGATGGGGAGCCTTACCAACGTACAACAGTAGCTCTATCCATCAGGAATGGGCTTCTGGCCTCTTCACACAGCACAGCAAAGGTGAGATGTGCTACTGTATTAGAGAGTTAGAGGAGAAGATCATTGAGAGTCTGGACCAAGCTTTCTAAAGCTTTTTAATGTTCTACTTTCTTGATTTCCAGAATTCATACCCCCCCCACACTCACACCTTTTCTATTTTTACAGCAAAGAATTTCTACTCTAGTTTCTTGTATTTTCTTCTATTTCAATCATGTATAGAAACATTAGTAATGTTACCAAGACCATAAGTAGTTTTATTTAGAAACACTGTAGTAATGCAGGGTATGGAACAACCCATTTCAGATCAAATTCTCATTATTGCACTTTCACAGTTTCCTAACCACACTGATTGATTTTATGATAGGAAGTGGGTAGTTCTTATCAAATATTCTTTCAATTCACCCACTTAGAACTGATGGTTGGATTACTTGTTAGTTCCTTGCTTTTGGATCAAGGTGATCTTGAAGTAACAATTTTCTGTTAGGAAGTCAATAATAATTCTCTACTGGTTAACCAAAGAACTTCATTGCTTGACTTTTTATATACACACAGGAATTCTATATATAGAGAGAGGAATGGGGGCTGGAGACATGGCTTAGTCAGTGAAGTACTTCCTACAATATAAGGACCTGAGTGAGCTTCCCAGCACTCATATTAAAAGCTTGGGTATGGATCCCAGTGCCTGGCGTAGAATACCACCCTGTGGCATCTTGGTCAGGAAGGATCCAGAGACACCCCCCCCCATACAGGCTATTGCCGTAGCTCTTGATTGCCCACTGGAGTCACAAGATAAGACTTTATTGTTCTGAAGACGCCGCATGCTTTGGTTACAGGACAGAAAGAAATTAAACTGGGACTGAGCTAGTGACTTGTAACTGTCAGCCATGCAGGCTTCTGGGGGGAGAAAAGTCATCAACAGCCTTACCCAGCTATGAACTTTGCGAGATGTCCCCATGGGTAAAATAGTGGCGTAACTGTGGATAGCCAACTGCTTTCTGACTGGATTTAAGGCCTGCTTCAAAGAGGGGGAATCCATCCCTAGTACTATTGAAAGACCCCAACTGATTTTTCATAACGAACTGGATGAGTCGGGTAATGGGAAACTACAAAGCATGGTAAACAGGTTTAATTGTTGCACTCCAGCAGATTCTTCCTTCCCCCCTCCCCCAACAGAGCAGGAAGGCCAGCAAATATCAGAACTGGTCACAATCTTCTAAGCATATGATTATCAGAACCTGTCACAGTCCTGGGCAGGAAGGCTAGCAATTATCAGAACCGGTCACAATCTTCTAAGCAGATGATTATCAGAACCGGTCACAGTGAATGATTACCAGTCTGCAAACTAAACCACAATGGAAAAAGCAGGATGCCAGGATGATGTCATGTGGAATGTCACGTACCTAAATTCTTTGAAAACAGGCTGGACTATGTTAATTTCGTTCTGGGTTGAATATCTAGACCAATCCCAATTGTACCCATACCCCATATTATAATTTATGTAAAACTTGTGATTTTATCTATAAAAACTTGCTTGCATGGATACTCGGGGTGCTTAGCTATTCCGAAGCTGGGCACCCGCTTGCGCAACCGTGAAAATAAACCTCGTGCTTTTGCATCTGACCGCCTGGTTATTGAGCCTGGGGCTCCTCGGCGATTAGACCACTCTGAGGGTCTTTCACTATAAACTTGGTCAAAAGTCCATGGTGGTTAAAAGTCATAGGCCCTAGCTGGGAAACTGCTACTGTTGTTTTGCGAAATGAACACAATGTCAATCTTCCTTCTAAAGACTTACTTTATACTCATGGATTAGCATCACTATTGTTCTGGGTCAGAAAAGCTTCTTTTGCAGTGGGCAGCAGTTAATGCACAGACTCATATTTGGTCAAAGTGCTGAGAAAATGGGACTCTTGACTACTCAGTCCTAAGTGGGACATCTATAGCCCCCTTCCAACGTTGAGGGAACATTGCAGAGAGAATACAGGAAGATGGAAAGAAACATGGTGAAAGATTGTTTCCTGGACCTGACAATAACTGTTATAACCAGGAACTGACGGTAGCTGTGTAATCTGTACATGACCTGCCCTGGGCCCATCAACATTCCATCATGAAGCCCCATGACTCCCCCAAAGGAGTATGGGCAGTTGATAGTAGCTGGAGAGAGAGCTACCTTTTTCAGTGTAGCTGTTCTGAATCAAATATATGATCCTTCCAACACACATACCCATGCTCTTGCAAACAATTCTAATTAAATGCGGTAGGACACACGCACACACACACAGATGTACACACACAGACATACAGACACACACACACACACACAAAGCCATGAAGGTAGGAGGGACACTTGTTGGGGGAAAAAGAAAAGGTTTGAAAAGAAGGGGATGAAAAGATAATGTAGACATAATCAAAGTGCAGTGTGATGTGTGCATGTGTGTGTGTGTGTGTGTGTGTGTGCGTGCGTGTGTGTGTGTAAAATTGTGAAATACTTTTAAAGCTCTAAAAAGAAAAAAGAAAGAAAGAAAAAAGCTATTTGCCCTTTAGGGTAGCATACACTTGTAATCTAGCCCCAAGGTGGCAGAGACAGGCAGATCCCTGGTAATCACTGAGTGGCCAGCCTAGCCTAAAGAGTGGGTTCCTGAGGAATTACAGTAGAAGTTGGCCGCTGACCTCCATAAATACATAATATTGAATTAATTAGGGAAAAGAGATGGAGGAAAGAAACCAGAATCACTGCCTTCATCTGTTAAGTAGTATAGGCACTCACAAGTTGTGCTCTTCATCTCATAGTGAGTTTGAGGCCAGCCTGGTCTACAAGAGCTAGTTCCAGGAAAGGCACCAAAGCTACAGAGAAACCCTGTCTTGAAAAAAAACCAAAAAAACCACAAACAAACAAACCAACAGGGAGCATATGGACAGAGATTTAATCATCTTTTAATTGTATTGGCTATGTTTGTCTTGTATGTATGTCAAAGATATATTTCTGTGATTTTTCTTCTAATGCAGTAAAATGATACTTTGCTAATTAAGTGGTCTCATTCCTTTTTAGCCTATTTTTTAAATTAAAATTGCTTTTTATTTTTGCCTCAGAATGTTTCAGACAAATGCTGCTACATCAGACACATTTTACACCCACGTTAATCAAAGCACAGAGAAATTGCTCCTAAAGATATGAGATTAATAACACTGTCTCTCTAGACACCCAAAGCAAATTCTGCATTATACATATTCAACCCGCACCCCTACCTGGTCTCTTCCCACTTCTCAATGGATCCCTACCGAAGTTCTGATTTATAAGCCAAAAATGCCATCCTTCAGGGTAAGAGAATCCTCTCCCTGGAGCCAGGTTGGCTTTCATGCAGCAGCAATGGATGTTTATTGTTAAGAGAGTTAGTTCATTCACATAAACATCTACCGTTTTCTTGAAAGCTTGTTCACCCTTTATAGAAAAATATTTATTTGACATCTATCAAGCCACAGATGATTTCATAGCTGAGGATATAGAGTCCCTTTTGTTCTTATATTCTAGAGCAGCACTATATAATGACTCTCTTTCAATGAAGGGAATATTCTACACCTATGCTGTTGATTATGGCAGCTGCTAACTGCTGTAGCAACTAAGCACTGGAAATACTATGGTTGGAGTTGTAGTTTAAATTTTTAATTAGTTTAAATTTATATTTAAATAACTGCACGTAGCTAGTGTCTACCACACTGAACATTACAACATGGTTCTAGTGAACATATGATGCATATATATCTATGTGTGTGAACGTGTGTGTGTGTGTTTTAAGAAACTAGCAATACACTCTAAAAACAAGAATGATAAGAAGAATCAGATTATAAGGGTGTAACACAACGGCCGGGCTTGTTGGGGTTTCTGTCCTGCCCAGTTCCCACAGCCGGTAACCCCCAAAGAAATTACACAGAGGTCTATATTAATTATAAACTGATTGGCCCATTAGCTCTTATAACATATATTAACCCATTATCCTTATCTATGTTAGCCACATGGCTCAGTACCTTTTTCAGTGGGGCAGGTCACATCCTGCTTCTTCGGTGGTCTGGGCAGAACTGCAGAAAGAGCTTCCTTCTTCCCAGAATTCTCCTATTCTCATTGCCCCACCTCTACTTCCTGTCTGGTTTTCCCGCCTATACTTCCTGCCTGGCTATTGGCAAATCATCATTTATTTAAAATATAATTGACAGGATATAGATGATTGTCCCGCACCATAAGGGGAAAATTAAAATAAGGTGCAAAGGAGACACTAAAACAGGGTGGTGTGATAGACACTGAAGCCTGCTTTTGAAGGAAGGTGGATGGAGAAGTCTCTGTAAGAGCGACTTAACTCACTGAGATCTGAGTGACAGGAGTTCCTGCAAAGATGCAGCAGTAAGCCACTGAAGGAAAGGGAACAGTTAGCAAACAGCCCAAAACCGTGAACAAACTTCATGCTCTAATATCAGTAACAAGAGAATGCAAGGTGCTAGTGGCTGGAGATCAAAGGGAGGCAAATGGGGTTGCACAGGCCACTAGATCAACCGCCCAAAGTAACTGCAACAAAACCCACAGTGATGGAAGCTGGAGGTCTGAGGATAAGATGTCAGCAAGGCCTGCTTTCCCCAGAGATCTGAGGTTCTAGGCTCTTCAGGCTTCCGGCCACTCGTGGAAGCATGATTCCTTGTCATGTGGCTGCCACACTCCAAGCACTGTTTCCCATCCTCATACGGCCTCGTTGTCTATATTCCCCCATCTCTGTGTGCCCTCTTCTTCTTCCTCTCACTGTGGTATCTCTCCTCTGATAACATGACAGGTCTTAAATGACGGTCTTTGCCTGTCTCTCACTGAAACTCCTCTGGGCGATACTTGACACTCTAACTCTTTAGAGCAGTTTTGAGCAAAGCATTTATCTAGAAAACTTCTGTTTAAGTTCTTTTGCTTTTTTTTGTTGTTGTTGTTCTTTGGGGTTTGTTTGTTCCTGTTTTGAGATAGGGTCACATGTGCCCCAGGCTGGTCTCAAGTCGACTATGTAGCTGAGGATAACCATGAACTTCTCATCCTCCTGCCTCCACCTTCCAAATGTTGAGATTGTAGGTGTGTGCCACCATACCCAACACCCTTTCCTCTTTTTATAAGGACACCTGTCATTTGATTTAGGATATATCTTATCTAATATGCCTCATTATAATTATATTTGTAAAATCCTATTTTCAAATAAGGTTATATTCTGAGGTCCATGGTCCATGGTCCAACATTTCCTCTAGAAATGGACAGTTACCATAATCTTCCCTATTGTGTCTGTGTATCCTTGATTGACTTTCAGGTTAATTAGGACATATTGCATTTATACAATGCTAATTTGTCAATATCTTGATTAAGAATAATCATATGAATTGATTATTTTCACCATCAGATTTTAGTAATTAAGCTCTAGAGATAGTTGACATGTCTTAGCTAGGGTTTCTATTGCTGTGACAGAACCCCATAACCAGAAAGCAATTTGGGGAGGAAAGGGTTTATTAGGCTTACACTTCATCATTGTTGTTCATCACTGAAGGAAGTCCGGACAGCAACTCAAACAGGGCAGGATCCAAGAAGCAGAAGCTGATGCAGGGGCCATGGAGGGGAGCTACTTAGTGACTTGCTCAGCCTACCTTTTTATAGAACCTAGGACCACCGGCCCAAGGATGACACCACCCACCTTGGGCTGTGCCCTCCCCCCGTGATCACTAAATGAGAAAATGCCTTACCACTGGATCTCAAGGGAGCATTTCCTCAGCTGAGGCTCCTTCTTCTGATGACTCTGTATCTTGTGTTAAGTTGACACACAAAACCACCAAGTACAACATAGTACATGTTTTTGTTAGAATATCAAATGCCTTCCACAGGGACATGTGTTGACTGCTTCATTCTAAACTGTTTGCACGATTTGGGGAGGCCCTAGAAACAGGAGGTAGGGCTTAGCTAAAAGAAAGATCATTGGTTGTGGGTCCCTGATGGCATCTTGTCCACACCTCCTGCATCACTCCCTCCATCTCTGCTTCCTGTCTGTCATTAGGTGAGTAGCTTCTGCCATATGACCTCAATATTATAATAACCTGCCTCATCATTGACCCAAAATCAACAGAGCCAAGGATTGTAGACTAAATCTTTGAAACCATAAGCCAAAATAAATCTTTCTTCAATTTATTATATAATTATTTTGGTCACAGAGATTTAAAAAAATCTAACTAATATAGAAAATTGATGTCAGAGAAGTGAGGTCACTGTTGTGACTATTCCTGACCACGTGGTTATGGTTTGAATATCAAAGCATTTTGAACTGATTGTAGAAGGAATTTGGAAACACTTGAAAATGCAGGCTTCAGAAACTCTATAATGCTGTAAACAGAATTTAATGTACAATTGTGGCAGATACTCTTATAACCAGAGGCTGAAAGAAATACATATAGTTAGGTTCTGATTAGAAATTAAGGTCCCAGAAGGAAATGAAGGCTCTGTTGTGAACTGGACTATAATGAATTATATTACACTCTAGCAAATAACTTATATTTCACCTGAGTCCTTAGACTTTCAGCAAGGTTGAATTTTAAAGCAAGGGCCTAATTAACTTGGTAGAGTAAGTTTAAAGATGGCATAGTACAGAGGGCCATGGAGGTGACTAGTGTTCAGCAGGTCAACCCACCAAACAAGTAACTATTTTGGGGAGCCCCACTAGGCAAAGTCTGTGAGGTCACTGGCTGTGGAAACCAGTTGCTCCTGTCTGTAATTTCTCTCGTGTGTCACTTCATTTCTTCCCTAAGAACTACATTTCTTTCCTAAGAAATTTAGGAAAGAATTTCTAAAAAATTTCTTTCCTAAGTTTCCCACTGCTTGTGTGTTTACCTCATGTATATATTTCATCTATTGGGTACACACATAGCTGTGGATGGTCAGGAAGATGATTTCTGCTTAACTGTATAATTTTTTATGAATAGAAATAATGCTAGGATATTTTTCATTATTCAGAGTGACATAGGAAAGTAATGGCTTCCTCGGTCGCAAAGACACCTCATTTTTTACTTCAGACCATATTCAAAACAACCTGGTTGCCCCTGGAGATGAATATCTGTTTACCCCTAGAGACAAATACACAAGGTCATTTTCCCAGGTGTTTGTTACTCATTCCAGGTCAGGCTTGAGGTCACTTTGGTAGATATAAACCTCATGCAGTAATGGGCTTTCTGCATACACTCCTTACCACTCCAGGTTCTACTAATTGTTAGTGTTAAGTCTTGAATTCCAATCTCATTTTCTGTCTGGGAGTCCTCACAGACTTAGAGCTACATGCATGGCCAAGCGTTACTCATCTGTCAGTCAATGTGACCTCCCTAGCCTAAGAGAAACTATGTAACTTATCTTGTGTTATGAGAATTTGTCAGGCCCTGAAAATGTACATATAATTGTCCAGTTTGACTGTGAGAGAAGAGAGATGTAGAGGAAGAAGGCTGCTGTGGAGAGCTATGTGGAGGAGCAAGAGAGTTTTTCAGAGAGGATTATTTGAGATGAAGTAAAGAGAAAGTTGCCATCAGAAAACATCTGTGTTTCCTTATTTTTCCCTTCAGACAGAAAAAGTCTAGAGCTTAGATAGATAAGAATTTTTCTAAGTCCTCACTACTCTGAAGTCTTCTTTTTGCTACCCTGGTGCTGACTGGAGGATGGCTCCTCAGTCAGCAACAGCATGGGAGTCAGGTAGAGATATTTATTTTCTTTAAATTTTTTAATTAACATGTATATACAATGTATCTTTATCATATTCTTTCCCTCCCTCCTTACCCACACAACTTCATGTTCTTTCTCTCTCAGAAGCAAAAAATAAACAAATGGGGGGGGATAAAAAAATACCAAACAACAACAACAACAAAAGCACACAAGGAACTCATGGAGTCTGTTTTGTGTTAGCTGACTACTTCTGGGTGTGTGGGGCCTTTCCTAGGGTGTGGTTGATATACCTGGTGGCACTCCATTGGAGAAAATGGATTTTCTTTTTCCCAGCAGGTATCAATTGCAAACAGTTTCTCAATTAGGAGTAGGATTTTTGTATCTACCTCCTCTTTCTAGTGGTGGGGTTTTGTTTCAACTTGTGTGTCTTGTGTGTGCTGTTGCAGGCTCTGTGAGTTCATATGCACATCATCCCTGTTGTGTCTGGAAGATAGTATTTCTGTTTATCACCTTTGGCTCTTACAATCTTTCTGCTTCCTTTTCTGCATAGATACTGAACCTTAAGGGACAGGGTTTAAGAAAGACATCCTATTTAGGACTGAGTGCTCCAAAGTCTCTTACTATCTGCAGGTTACCTAGTTGTGTTAATTATTATCTATTGCAAGAAGAAACTTCTCTGATGAGGGCTGAGCAATGCTCTAATCTATGGGTATAGGAATAGGACATTAGAGTCAATTTATTGCTTTGTTCCTTTAGCAGGGTAATTATGGCTACTTGTAGTCAAGTTAATAATAAGAATTGTGTGGGGGGGGAGGGTGTTAAAAAGAGCAGAAAGATTTGAACACTGAACACTATGACCAGGAATGAATGAGTTGAAAGTTACAGACCAAGCAGATGGGACCATTAAAGAAACTAGTGCCTAAATAAATAAAGTGCTTTGCACTGGGACAAAAGAAAAGTTGACATTAGACCATCTCGGGAATTGTCAGATCCAGCTTATTATGAGATCAAGAGTTTAACGGTTTTAACTCATTTGAAAGACTCTGCTTTAAAAAGACAGCTCCAGGTGCCGTAAACAAACAGTACCTACCACCCAAGGAAGTATTTCCTCAAGCTCAGTCACCCAGACATTCAGAGACCACTACAGATGTAGTCTTGAGTTGGTGAGTGTGGCTGGCTACTGGTCAAGCTGGTGACAGACCTTGACCTCTTCATATAGTGTTGATTTTTCAAGCAGGCATGCAGCATACAAGACTTGCAGGGTCCTGAATACTACTCCAAGATGTCAAAGAAAGATAAGGATGAAGCTTATGTTATAGGGAAGCACCCAGGATGTTAGAGATGCCAGGACCAGGAATATCTGCTGATGAAATTAAATGTAGCAGAACCAGGCCTGAAAAATGCCACCTAGGCTGCAAATGACAAGGTCATGGGGTGGAACAGTTCATAGGTATTGAAGCACACATCATAACAACACAAGCCCTAGCTGCAGGACACATCTTCCTGAGGTCTTGCTTTTATCTGATCCTTCCTTCCTCACACTCCACTCTTTTGGGATGTGAATATTTACTCTGTATAGTTGTATAATGTAGGTATATAATTTTTTATTATTACATCTCACAGCTAAGAGTTAACTTGAGTCTTAGACTTTGAACTTTGGTTTTTGAGGAAGGTTGTTAAGGTTATTGATACACTTGGAGATTGGCTAAATTCATTTTTATTACAGGATGGAAATAAGACTTTTGGAGCCAGGAGTTGAATGTTATGGTTTGATTATAAAATACTCCCTATTTGAGCACTTGGGCCTGGATGGCTGTACTATTTGTGGAGGTTCAAGAAATTTTGAGAAGTGAGACCTGGCCAGAAGTAGGTTCTTTGTGATATCTTGTTTCTGGCACATTTATTCCCTTACCAGCCAGTCAGTCAATCTGTCTGTCTATCTGTCTCCCCTCCCCTTTGTATCTGTCATGAAGTGAACAGTTCTTCTGTCACGTATTCCCATGTCATGATGTCCAGTATAAGAACAGAATCAAATGAACATCACCCTCTAAACTTTGAGCCAAAATAAACCATTCTGCCAGGTTTTTATCAGAGCTATGCAAATGTATCTAACACCATATCTTTTCATTGGCATTGATCTATTTATAAGATTAATTGTATGTGAGTAATGGCAAATTGGTGTAGGAGGTTCTCCTGTATTTGTGTTGTTTTCATTGATGAATAAAGAAAACTGCCTTGGCTTTTTGATAGGGCAGAAATCAGGTAGGCCGAGTAGATAGAACGGAATGCTGGGAAGAAGGCAGTGTGGCAGATGCCATGGTTCTCCTGCCCAAGACTGACTGACGCTGGTTAGAAGCTTTCCTGGTAAGCCACGACCTTGTGGTGAACACAGATTAACAGAAATGGGTTAGCTCAAGAGTGAGAGTTGGCTAAGAAGAGGCTAGATATAATGGGCCAGGCAGTAATTTAATTAATACAATATCCGTGTGGTTATTTCAGGGGCTAAGCTAGCCAGGCGGCGGGGCCACTGCTCCTCATTACTACAGCAAATAGAAAAATTCTTAAGATTATAGCCACCATTTCCACCAGCAAAAGGAAATATGACATTGGTAGGGATTTAAAACTCTCAAAAAATAAGATATTTTAGAAAGATACCATGTGATTCATAATTTTTTATTCTGTTATGTTTGGATTGTCTGCTTAAACAGTGCAGTGTGCTGGATGCAAGGTAGTAATGCATATGTGTTAAAAGCATGAAGAGCCCTGAGCACTTCTGTATACTCCCTGAGCTTGGAAAAGTTGTTTAGTTTTCTTATCTCCATTACTTCTTGCAATTATGATAGGATTAAAGTGAGATGAAACATGGAAAATGCTTAGACTACTACCTGACATGTAATAGACACACAGAAAGTGTTACCTGTTTTCAGATTTTTCTTACTTTATCTCTTTTCCTAGTCTTAGAAATAATTACCTAAGGACAAAGTAGAAAATCTATGGTCCATGCTTCCAAAGTGCTTCAGGTTAGGCTGAGTTCAGAAGATGTCTCGGTATGAAGTGTCTGCTGCTGAACTCTGCACAGTTTTGGAGACTGACCTAACTGGGGTGAAGAGAGAATGGAGAAAGGTCAGACAGACACCTATACAGAAAAGCTGAACTGGGGGGGGGGGGGATGTGTACTCTCTAATGAGACACAACAGTAACCTGGAACCTCAGTGTGTTTATTTTATACATCTGAATTAAGGAGGTGGGTTTTTGGTATAAAGTTGAACAAAGAGGCAGGGTTAGCTAATCTCAGGTAGGAGGTCACTGCAGGATAGCAGTCTCAGGCTGTAGTCATTTCAGAAGGGGAAGCTGCGGTTGATAGTTACTACAAACACTGTCAACATTTGCACTCAGACCAAAGCAAGGCTTTGACATCACTCTGAACCTCACTCAGAGAAGGCTTTGCCACTTGTATTGGTTGGAGGCATAGGCTAAACCCATGTCAACAATACACATTCACTCAGGGCTTATCCGCTCTCCACAGTCTGCTCTCTGCTACTGATCACCTTAGTATCTCCACTCTTGAAATCCATGTGTTTCCTCCAACCAATCATTCATTGTCAAGTGGTAACTTCCATTCTAAAGGAGGTATTCCAGATTGTTGATCAGATTTAGCTGTGATTATGTTACTAATAGCCGTGAATAAATGAATAAAGAATAAGTTGGTGCCCAGCAATTGAAGAATGGTTGGCTAAATATTACACATATAGTACAATTTTGAGGAACTCTAAAAGAATGTTCTATAAAGATAGTGTTGAAAAAGGAAGTTCTTTTTTTACTGGGACCTATCTCTTCTGCATGTATTGGCTTTTTGGGACCCTAGTCTATTTGGATGCACACCTTCCCAGGCCAGGATGGAGTGGGGAGGGCCTTGGACTTCCCACAGGGCAGGGTACCCTGCCCTCTCTTAAGGATGCAGGGGGAGGGAGGATGGGTAGTGGGGGAGCGGGAGGGGACTGGGAGAAGAGGAGGAAGTGTAAATTTTTGAATAAAAAAAAGAATTGAAAAAAAAATTAACAAAAAAAATTAGGCTCCTGTGTAAGATGTGCCATGTGATATTGCTTTTTCATGTATGTCTTAGTCAATGTTCTATTGTTGTAAAGAGACACAGTAACCACGGCAACTCTTAAAAAGAAAGCATTTAATTGGGGCTTGCTTACAATTTCAGAGGTTTAATCCATTGTCATCAAGGCAAACAACATCGCAACATGGTTGTAGGCAGACATAGTGCTGGAGAAGTAGTTGAGCATTCTACAACCAGATCCGTAGGCAGCAAGAAGACAGAGAGCCACTGGGACTGGCCTGGGCTTTTGAAACCTCAAAGCCCCATCCCCAGTGACACACACTTCCTCCAACAAGGAGGAATATAGTGCCACTTGCTAAGTATTCAAATATACGAATCTATGGGGGCATTCTTATTCAAACCACCTCGATGTATATATATGCGCACAGGTTATGTCAACATCATCCACCTGACCCTCTAGTATGATTGGGATGATCATCCTAGAAGGTGTAAATAATTACTATCCTGTAACCTCAGCGTCGAGCCTCCCTTGACAAGCAAAGATTGAAAAAGGAGGGAGGACACTACTAATAAGCGAGAAGAGTAGTGTGATGGCTAAATCTTGGATCTCAACTTGACTGGATCTGAAATCACCTAAAGAACAAGTACTTGACTTCTTCGCTTTCACTGGCAAGCTCATGTATTCTGTTGCTAGCACTGCTGCATTTCTTTACCCATAGCAGGACCAGATTCCCTGGTCTTCCAATATAGGTTGAAGGCCAGCAGCTTCCAAGAAAATTCCAGCTTACAGCACCAGATTGAGACTGCCAAAACATCCAGCCTCACAGACAGAGAAACCCGAGTCAGCCATGGTTGGACTAGTCGGACTATATCCTGTAAGTTCATCTAATAAATCCCCCTTTGATTCTATTTATTCTATCAGCTCCACTCCCTAGGAGAACTCTAAAGCAAGTTCCAACAGTCCGTAACTCTCTGGTTCTCCCCTAAGTGCTTTCAGCTTTGAACGTTATTTTGTTTTTGTTTTCCATGCCCCTAAGGTCTCTCTTGTGACTGTATCATGAGCAGCTAAAGATGGGACTGATCACAGAAGCTGAATCCTATTTTCTGCATTGGACTTTGTCCATGGTCACTGATATGGTTCTTGGACCATTCAAATGTTTATAGTCATTTAGGCATTTAAAATTATTCAAGTAGTGAGTGATCAATTAATTTTCCTGCCTCTTATCATTATTGAAAATATTTTTTAAAAATTATAGATCTATTTTATTGTTATATTTTTAACCACAGCAATTGGGAGTGCTGTTTCAATGTCAGAAATGGAAGACTGCCATGTGTTAAGGCAATCAATACTTAAAGCCATTAGGTCTTCTTACAATATATTCAGATGGTCATTCCACAGCCTCTGGTAGGAGATTTGTGATTAACCATAAAAGCCAGTAGTAAATGTGTCAGTTTTGTGTGTTTTAATGAAGGTGCTATAATATTTGTTCTGATTTCTGAGGTCACTTTTCGTTCCCTGGCATTTAGGAACAAAGAAGAGCCCCTTTAATGAACACCAGAGCACATTTTCTCCAAGTCTCAATGTTTCCATCACTTGAAACTGGAGGTCAGCACTAGCTAAGAATTTATAAGCTAAGCTCCAACCTTATGGAGCCATCCATTTTTAACATATAAAAATTAGCAATTTCATGAGTCATTCCAGTAGGGAAATGGAAGTATATAAATTATTTTTAAAATTTCTAAAAAACTAGAGATGTCTGTTATATGCCACAGCTGACCTAATTTTCATCTGCTATGTGCCAAGCATTTTATATTGCACTAGTTTAATCCCCTTATGTTCTAAGATTATGCTATGTGATTCACCATAGGAAGCAAACAGGTCGAACAGACAACTAGGAAAAAAGCCCAGAGTGACAAGAATCTTACCACCCATTGAAAAATATGACTACAGACTATTCATTATATTATGTTATGGGCTGAGAAGATGCCAGTGAATGAGTTGAAAATTATGTCCTGGCTTTTTACTTAGTTCTATATAAATATTCTCACTATTGTGCTTCTTTTTTAGATGTTTGGAAACATTTAGCTTCTGGTATTTTTTTCTTGCACTGATAAAATACTATTATTTATTATTTTGTGTACAATTATGATACCAGAACTATTACTTTTGCAATTTATAAGTTTATGTTCTTCTTTATGTATCCCCACATATTAATGTAGCAAAATAGATACAGAGTTGTCTTCTTTAACCATTCTGATTTTATATTTATAATCAAGCATGCAAGGAAAATATTAAGCATATGTGCACTTAGCATTGTAGATGACTGGGACTATCTAAGGGTGCCTCAAAAGTTCAGACCATAGAAAACAAACTCCAGATCAGCATGTCATTTAGGAAACTGGTGGCCAGAGCACGGCAGCAAGCTCCAGATGAGTATTCCCCAACATGTTTGATCCTGAAATACATTATAATGTGGCAATGAAATACCAGCATGAGCTCATGAAATATAATACACATTTAAATTAAAGTGGGCAATAAAGAATGGTGTCAAAGAGAGCATCACTGTTGTTAAATATAATCAAATTTTATTCTATACCAAAAATATGAACAATAAAGGCTAAAGATCATGGACTAGTATATACACATCAAAGATTAGGATAAGATAGCAAATTGATTGCTAGTCATTTATCCTTCCAGTAGCACATGTATCTTGCTTGTGCTCTTAGGGTTGCCTACTACTTAATAAAGACAGACTTTTAAATAATAATAATAATAATAGAAGAAATGTGCTTGAATATTCTTCTGGCATATACTTTATATGTTCTTTTGAAGAAAATGTTGCTAATACTAGGTTTGTGTTTTATTTTTGCTGAGCCCATAAATAACTTAGGACAGTTTGGGAGCATTACTCTCTATGCCACACACAGCTATAAAGGATTAATAAAATGAGCCTTAGCCATGTGTGGCATGTCACTTAATTTTTAAAAAACATTTTGTGAACACTGAGACTATCTTCCAATTTATGTGGTTGTGGCTGATCTCACTTGCTTCTTTGTCATATTGGAACATTAAACAGAAAGCTAAGTTGGCCAGTTAATTAATTAAGAACAGTTCCTTCTTTACATTATATACTCTAAGAACAAGATAATGAAGGCTTCCTTATTTAGATCACAAACCAACTGCCTTTTCATGTCCTTAATGTGCCTAGCACAGCACCTTGCATATAGTAGATATTTAATCAATACCTTTGGAAAAGAAGCAGTGTGGCCTAGTTAGGCCCTCCTGGATTAAAATTCTGATTTACCACCTGAGCAACCATAAACAAGTTTGTTAATCTCAGGATTTGTTTATGACGGTGATAACTTGGTCTACAGTTGTAGTCTGTAAGATTGAACCCAGGGCCTTGAGCATGCTAGGCAGCTACCTTACAGCTGATATAAAATCGACGAAATAACAATAAATACAATATACAAGGTATGAACACATAACAGAGATTCCATCAATGTTAGAGGCCTTCCCTTACTTTATTTATACTTCTTACACTAGAGTCAATCCTAAGGGAAAATTATGCTCAGATGACCTCCTTTTCTACCTTCCCCTTTAATAGCCTCTCCCTAGTTTCACCCTGCGTTCACTGTTAGCTACCCTCTTGTGTAATACATTGCTGAAATGGGCCAGGGTGGTCAGACCTTAATTCTTTTTTTTAAAGCAATCTGTCTTTTATTTTACATACCAATCCCAGTTCCCCCTCCTTCCCCTCCTCCCCTCCTCTCACTTCCTCTCACCAGACTCCCCGACTCCCCACATCTGAGAGGATAACGCCTCCCATGGGGAGTCAGGAAAGTCTGTCTCCTCCTGTAGCAGCAGGAACAAGTCCCGTGTCGTCTCCTCCCCCCTCCCCCAATATCTAGGCTGAGAAAGGTATCCCTCCATAGGGAATGGGCTCTAAAAAGCCAGTTCATGCACTAGTGATAACTCCTGGTCCTACAAACTGCCCAAGCCACACAACTGTCACCCACATTGAGAGGGCCTAGTTTGGTCTTATGCAGGTTCCCCAGCTGTCAGTCCAGAGTCAGTGACCTCCCACTAGGTCGAGTCAGCTGTTCCTGTTCTTATTCTGTCTTTGTCCCTCCCTAGCTATATATCTTGGTCAAGCTATTTGATTTGCCTGGGAAGGGGGAGCCTTAAAAAATTTTATTTGGAGATTGGTAAGTAGCATGAGGTAATTTAAAATCACTTTCTATTGAAATAAATAAAGTAAAAAGACCTCAGATCCCTGAGAGTTCAAAATCACTTCTCATGAGAAGCTACACTGCTGAAACAGTTGCTGACCTTTGAGTGCCTCTCTCTCTCTCTCTCTCTCTCTCTCTCTCTCTCTCTCTCTCTCTCTCTCTTCTGCCCAGGAATTCTTTTAGCTCCTCTTTCCTTTTACTCTCCCACCAAATTTCAACTTAACCTGATAAAGTAGGCTTCAGGGAAAACCTACTGCATATTGCCCAAGGCTTCCCGAAGCAATTTTCTGGGCACAAGCAATTAGCTGCCCTAGGCAAAACTGCACAATAGGCAAAGCCTCCTCCCTCTCCTGCAGCACCCACCCCCTCCACCTGCATGCTCCATCATCTGCCATCAGCCTGCCAGAGCACTCACACCCACCTATGGTTCTGACTTCTACCCAAGCTTCCTGTTCTAAACTCCCCTCTTTTTCCCCCATAGAATGTTCTATTCCCTTTGGGGGTTAATCTCAGCTAGGTTATCCAAGGTGATGTTTTAAATTTTTCTGATTGACACCTGCATTTTAAAGAATATGTTAGCATAAATAGTGAAATATTTATAGACAATATTTTTTTCAACTCAAACACCATCAAGACGCCATCCGCTAACACTAGACTACCAGATCTTGCTTGACCAGTTTCTATCTTTTCAAAAGAATAGAGGTCACTTCTTACGCCCCTACTGAAAAACTGCCAGTCTCTGTGGTAAATCAATCAATAGTAATAGAGTTCTCTTAAGTAGCATGCAAGTCACCTCTTCCCTCTATTACTCTTTCAATCTATGTTACCTAACTATTCCTCCACCTACTTAAGCCAAGGGTTTCACAATGATGGCTAAAGATTTCTACAGGGCATTTAGTATATTTTGTTTGGTCATGTCATTGGATGTGTAATAAGTAGTAAAAGGTTGATATGACTCTTATCCAGGAACAAAAGCAGCTGAGTACCTTTTGAAATGTGGCTAGTTCACTTCACATACTTAGGCTAATGGCACATCCAAGACATCTTTTCTACAGAAGTTTGAGGACCAGTTCTCTGCATACTTCCTATCCAGTTGCCAGTTGCAATAAAAACAAACGCCCAGCATTTATGCAGAAGCTCATGGTTTTATGCAGGTTCCTAATAGAACCGGTGGCTGCAAATACAATTCAAAGGAATGGTCTCATGATGGATATTTTACACTGTGGCACCAAGAAAGAAAGAGATATTTTGAGACAGGGCTTTTCTGTGCTGCTAAATTGCCCAAGATGGGATGTGGACTCCCTTAAGTGTAAAAACGCCCAGCATTAAATTACACTTCCCAGTTTGTACCCTTATGTTTTATATCTACAACGTCAAGATTTAGATAAATTTCAGGTGCCTTATACATCATAGTGCCATTTTTCTTCTTCTCATGTTTAAATTATTTGGACTGTGGGAAGAACTGACTTTTTTGTTGTCTTTTCCTTCATCACAGGAAAATAAGCAATGGCAGAATATCCTACCTCCACTTTTCTCCATTGCCGTGACTCTCTCAGAAGAGTAAGTGTAATAATAATGACAGTAATCACACAAAAGGCATGAATCCAGTGGCTTAGATGTCTTTAGTGAACCTACTACATAATACTCCAAGTACTTGCTAACTGAACTTCTTTGGACTCTAGGGTGGAAGGAGCTGATTGATATTCCATCTTTTGCATACAGAATAATGGCAAATTTCCAGCATAATAATTCTGGGCATTTCCATAATGCCCTTTTCACAGGCATTCATAGTGTTTTGCAAAATTTCTCATCCATTTTCTCAATGTTAGATAAGGAAAGAGAGGAGATGATTGATTCTAGATGGGAAATGAAGGATAGGAAAAGCTTGAATCAAAAAAACCTTAATGATAATAAAATAAAATGTGAGGCAGAAAGCTTAACAAGGGACTCCTGGCTCTGCACCGCATGTTCTTTCTACTACCCTCCTGGAAGCAAAGGGATTTTTTTCCCTTTCTCTTCAGTCTGCTATTCAATGGTACCAAGTGAATACTGAAAAGCAAAGAGAGAACATTAAAATGGCCTTTAGAATTGGATGTGAGCAGGAGGAACATTTAGAAGTCAGGATTTATTTTTTTAAAAAAGTTCCAAATAAGCTTATTTTTTAAAAAAACCAATAGCAAGTCAAAATTAGAGGAAAATATTAAGTCCCTACAAAACAAGCTGCTTCTTTGTGTATTCTAATGTTCTCATATATAAGGAATTGTTAGCTTGGCAAAAAAACACCAGATTATGCTCAAATAGCCATGAAACAATCAGTGAAAATTATAACTCATTTAATAATTTCTTCAAAACAAATATGCATCTGGCTGGAGTTACTAGGGACCATTCAGAGCACTACCTTTGGAAGGGAAAAAATACTTAAGGAAAAAGTAGAGAGCAGGCTGTGGTAAACAGAATTACTGAAGCTTGAGTCTGATTTTTTAAGTGAGTAGAAAGAACTGGTGATGTAATAACAGCCCCAGGGATCTAAAGTTTCCTGTAATATGTCTGAGGTTTAGGAAACACCGGAGAGAAAATAAGCCCATTAATAAATGACAAATGAGATAAAAAGAGGTTTTGAAATAGTTGGGCTACTGAGCTTTTGTTTTGTTTTTTAAAGAGATGATAGTTTAATAAGGAAGAAAAGGAGGTGAGGAGGGGATCTTAGGACAGAGAAGAAACAATACTTGTCAGCAGAATGCTGATAAATCGCAAGCAAGGGAATTCGGTCATTGCAAGAGTAAGGATTTTCCAAATCAGCAGACTTGGGGTATGTGTCTTCCAACCGGTGATGTGAAGGAACTGAGTAATTGATATTCGGGACCAAATTTTCTCTGGCTTCCTCATCCAGCCAGGATAATCAAACCATATTATAAACTCCAGATACAGCTTTTACCTCATTCAGGTAACCTGCTTTGCACTCTCATTTTTAACACCGTCAAACAATCCTGTATGATTTGAACAAATATTAATTGCACTTAAGCAAAGAAAAGAGACATCAACATCTTTACT
Source organism: Ondatra zibethicus (assembly GCA_004026605.1). Lineage (NCBI taxonomy): Eukaryota > Metazoa > Chordata > Mammalia > Rodentia > Cricetidae > Ondatra > Ondatra zibethicus. Next base: position 91,342 of record PVIU01001453.1, on the reverse strand, counting down.
AAGTCTTCTCCTTCACCTTGGGCTCCTCAGCTCTGACTCTGGGTCCACCTGTCCTTTCCAATCTCTGCACTTAACCTATAAGCATAAAACTAAGTATGGTTTTCTTGAACATGAGGCTTCCCTGCCTTTGTTCCTAAATTGAGAACATAGAAGTTAAATTTCCTTGTATTTGAGCAAGCCAATCATAACCCAATCAAGCTCCTAGAAGGTCAAACCTTTGTGGGAAAAAAAGGGTATTAATAAGAATTTTAACCCAAAATAATTAATGTGTGGGTTAACATTTTTGTTTACAAAAGGATGGCTATATAAACAAAACTATGTATTCCTCCTCATTCTAAATCACCAGTTTGCTCTTCCAAAGTAATCATTCGAATTATTTATATAGCTTTTTATGTACTTTTAAGATACAAATAGGCAAAAGCATAAAGGTCTGATTTTAAACAGTTTTAAATTGTGTCCTTCTAATCACGATATTTTCTCTGGGTCATATGGTAGCTCTGGTTTTAATTTTTGAGAGATATCCAAACTGATTTCCACAATGGCTGTATTAATTTTCACCCCTATATCCTCTCCAACATTTGTTGTCAGATTTATTGATGGTCATTCTGACCAGGTTGAGGTGAAATCTCAAAGTAGTTTCAATTTGTATCTCCTTGATGGCAAGGTATATTTAACATCTTTTAAAATGCTTATTGACCATTTGTATTTCTTCTTTTAAAAACTGTTTATTTGGGTTTTTTTCCATTCCATTTGCCCATTTGTTGATTGGCAGTTTTATTTCCTTGGTATTTAATGTCTGCATTGCTTTGCAAATTCTGGGCATCAGCCCCTAGTCTGAAGTGTAGCTGGTAAAGCCGTTCTCCCATCATGTGGGTTTTTCATGTGCTCAACCCACACACGATTGTTTCCTTTGCTAAACAGAAACTTTATTCTCATATAGGCCTTGGGCATATACCCAGAGAATGACATAACCTACTAAAGAGATATCAGCATCCCCACATTTATTGCTGCTTTGCCCACTATAGAGAATTGGAATCAACCTAGTTGCCCATCAACAGACGGATAATGAAAATTCAGTATATATAATGGAATGCTGCTCATAAATTTGCAGGAAAAAAATGGATACATTTAGAATGTAAGTGAGGTCATACAATCAAAGAAAGAAAGACTGCATATTCTCTCATATGTGAAATCTAGCCAATAGGTAATCAAATGTATGTGTGGGTATAGTATAACATGAAGAAGAGATAACAAGAAGGGTTAAGAATAAGGCAATGAGGCTTATTCTTAAGGACTGAATGCAAGGAATGGATATGAGCTACGAAAGAAGAAATAAAGCTAATCATTTTTCTAGTTATAATTCTGTCATGAATATTTTTGGTTTTGGTGGCAGATAAGTGCATAAAATATATTCATTGCTGAAGCTATAAAATTAAATGTGAAACTCCAGGCCTATTTTAATTGTACAGAAGTTCATTAAGTTGTATAAATGTTGAATCTAGTTATTTTTGGTGTATTTATTAATTAAAATATTTGCAAGTATTTATTTATTTTTTTTAAGTATTTATTTTTTTAGAGTTGTTTTTGAGACTGTCTCTATGTAGCCCTGTCCTCAAACTTCCTCTGTAGACCAAGCTGACCTTGACTCATGAAGATCTGTCTGCCTCTGCCTCCTGTGTGCTAGGATCACAGGCCTGCACCACCATGCACTGCTTGCAAGTTTTTGTTTTTTAAAATAAAGTGTATACATTTTTTTAAAAATGCTTTCTCTTAGGTAGTGTTTCATATCAGTCAGTACACAGAAGTTCTTATACTAGCTATTTAATTTGTCATTTTATAATGAATTCTTATAATTAACATAGTAAGTTTCCTATATTGGATATGTTGATTCCTTCCTAACTTTTGACTGTTATAGTGAATTACACTAGGTATGGATTTGTAAAAGAAAAAATAATAATCAGAATATACTTTTACTCAGAGTTAAATTTAAAGGGATAATTCATGTGAAGACATTTAGAATAATTGGGACATATTAGGTGTTTTCCATACATGTTAGGTAAGAAAATGAAAGAGTGAAATGAAGGAACAAAGCAGACTACATTTCTTTTTTGCTTCTTGTCTAATACCTGTCTCACCCACTGGATTGAAAGTAGAGATCAATCTTTGCTGTTGTAGTTTCTTTGAAAGGTTTTGTTTCTGGTTTGGGTTTTTCATTTGTATTTTTGTGGAGCTCAGATTGAAACCTAAGGCTCCACCCATGCTAGACAGGAGCTCTGCCACTGATCTCTTCCCCAGCACAGAGGCCAGTCTTGTAGGACTCCCTTCTACGCTGCTAAATTCCTAGAGCTAGAACAGTGCCTATATATTGTGACTGCTTAAATAACGTATTGATAATGAATAAAGATTGCGAGGCATCATTCTTTCATCTGACTGTCATTTCAAAGCAAAGGAGCCCATTTTAAATGAAAATATAGCCTTCTTGCAAGTGATATTATTCGTAACTTGATCTGGAGAACAGTTCAAGTACAAGGGCACACCCAGACAGCTGTGGGCCTTAGGCTCCTCGGCCCTTGCCTGCCCAAGATAATCTCGCTTGAAAGGAGACTGCTCTGTCAGCTGCCTTGGATATCACTATAGACAGAAATCTTCAATGTGGTTTTTAATTATATTTAGACAGAAAGAAAAAGTTATAACACCTACACAGCCCTGCCTTTCAGTCTGAGCTTCAGGGAAATTGCCTTAGTTGTCCTGCCCAAAGACGAGCCTGTTAAAGAACCAAAATTTGTGAATGATTCACCATTTGTAAAAGCAAATCGAAGTGAAGGTTTCCTTACAAAAAACACTGCATTCATTAGTATTAATTTCTTAACTTGGTGAGAAAGAATTAGAGATATCTCAATATTGCATATACTATGGGTAATATACATATGAGGATGTCCTCTGTCTCAGGTATGGCCAGAGAGAGAGGAAAACATTGACAACCACTAGTCTAGACTAGGGTTTTTAAGGTCATGTGAAAACTTCCAGATTTCTAAACCTACATAGCTACCTATCTGGGGCGACCAAGGTATTAAGTTTGGGGATCGTGCTATAACTCAGATAATTTGGGTTAAGCCTCACTTGGCCCATTCTCATATTCAAAAGCACACAGCTGGGGATCACAAAGCAATCATTAGTGCTTCCTTTGTTCTTTATTCTTTTGGTTTCTTGATAACAACTCAAGAAAAGAATGCACTCTGAATACAGAACGGTAATGTTTTAGTCCTTCTCCCGCCCCTATCTCCACAACAGCAGGTATTCCTCAAACACTCTTTTCAACTCTATTTTTTCTTTCTTTCTTTGTGTGTGTGTGAGAGAGAGAGAGAAAGAGAGAGAGATTTGGAGAACAGAAGGGGGCATCAGATCTCTTGGAACTGTAGGTATAAACGCTTTGTAGGATACTCTTCTTGTTCCGCTGATGATGGGATCCAAACTGCCATCTTCATGGTGTGCACACACACTCTCAACAGCTGAGACATTTCTTCAGCCCCCTCTCAGTTCCTAACACCTGTAAAACATTACCTCACAACCATCCAGGTCTCTCTTCCTCCTGCACCTCCATGGTATGAATAACTGCCAGTCAATCCACTTTGTTTCATGGGGATGTGAAGAGGGAACACGGTTTTCTTTTTTAGATTTTAATGCTAATGTGACAGCTGTCCTTCGTTGTCAGAATTTTTTTCAAGTGAATTGACTTGGAGAGTTTTGGTTTTAGTTTCATATTATTTTTATACATACGTATTTCCATATTTTCTTTCTTTTACACTATGCTTTTTCTTTTCAATCTTAAGATACTTCATTTTAAAAAATGATTTCCCAACACTGAACTTTTGGCCCATTCTGCATTATACAAGCCATAAATGCTCACTCGGCGCTCGTGGGGCTCTGATTAGTAGCATTTGAAAAGCTTACTCACTATACTTTCTACTTATAACATTAGTATGGTTTGATTTTATAAGAACAAAGTTCTTATTTTAAAGGTTTATGCACGCTGAATATTGCATGGATTCAGCACAATTTATTCATTTATCCCCTAGTTCTTAGACATTTAAATTGTTTCCAATTTTCACAAATTTATAATTAATGTTCATTAATCTTTGCATCTATCAGACTTCTGAAAAATTAGTCATCAAGATTACAGTTTCTGAGATGAATACTAAGTGGGCTGGCTGGTAATACAGGTCAATTAGTAAAGTGCCTGCCATGCAAGTGAGAGGACCTGAGTTTGTATCTACACCACTGGCATAAAAAGCCAAGCTGAGTGGTGCCTGCCTATAACCCCAGCACTGGGAAGGCTGAGAAGAGCAGATTCCTGGAGCTCTCTGGCTAGCAGGCCTAGCATCACTGAGTGTAGGATTCGGTGAGAGACCTTGTCTGGACAAGCAAGACGGAGAGCAACTGCAGAGAAACCTGACATCCATCTCTGGCTTCCACATCCATGTGCCCCTGAATGCACTGACATACACACCCACATGAACACATACACATGCATACACTACAAACAACACACACCACATACATGCAAAATAAATAAAATTTTAAAATAAAACTTTCTTCTTTTTTTGGTGTGTGTGTGCGTGTGTGTCCATACCCTTTTCATGTGGGCGCTAGAGACCTGAACTCGAAGCTCATGCTTGTGCAGCACATCCTCTTACCTGCTATACAACTCCCCATAAACATTTCTTTACATTTCGCAAACTGAACTGTCTCCTCAAGTAGAACTATAGTAATTTATTTTATATGTATTCTCCCACAGTTCACATATCAAAATTTTGCAACACATTTATTTTCAAGGTTTTTGATATGTAGTATACCACCTGATAACTTTTCAGAAATGTTCCAGTTTTAGCTTTCGCCAGCATTGAGAAGTTATGACAAATTTTGAGTATTTTCAGTATCTGATTCTTTTTCTTTTCTTTTCTTTTCTTTTTAAAGAATATGATCAGAGTGTTTCCTATTGGGTTGCCTTGTCCAGATTTTGTGTGTGTGTGTGTGAACAATTGACCTACAAGTGTTTTGTTCTGTTTTTGAGGTTTATTTATTACATATACAACATTCTGCCTCCATGTATGTTTGCACACCAGAAGAGGGCACCAGATCTCATTACAGATGGTTGTGAGCCATCATGTGGTTGCTGGGAATTGAACTCAGGACCTCTGGAAGAGCAGTCAGTGCTCTTAACCTCTGAGCCACCTCTCCAGCCCCAGTATCTGATCTTTGGCAGATGTAGCCAACTGTTTCAAACCTGAGTTGTCAGTCCTATTTTGTCCCAGAAGTCCAGCCACTGTTCTTTAAAGAATTCCTTTTAGCCTGCACTGCAATTTCTACCTTTCAAGACGGTCTGGTGATCTTTACTTGAGCAGAAGATTGGACTGACAATTCTTCAACCATTGGAGAAGAACTGTGGGCAGCTCATTCTCTCTCTGAGAGCATCCTTGATGCACTTGGGCACTCACGGCTCATTCTAATCCTCCGGTTACTCATCAGGACCTACTGTGAATAATGATGATTAAAGGTTGTTGGCAGCTTGTAATCGCACGTTCACACTTCCCATATGTCAACCTTCAAGGGCTGCATCTTTGCTGAATAGACCAAATTTTGGAATATCTAATTAAATGCAGATTATATGCATTATAAACAACTAAGCTGATACATTTATAGAAAAAATCATGCATCCCCAACTTACTATTTTAATTTGAGGTTAGATATGGCAAGCAATGAATTATTATTATTATCACTGTTATATAAATTACATAGTGGCTCTGTAGTTTACTGCTAAGTTCACTAAAATTGGAGAAAAAGAATCAATTTGTAGTGGCTAATTGAATAGCTAAATATAGGCTACTTGCCTAACATATGTGAGGCCCTGGATTCTAATCCACCACAAGAAGTTTTTGAAAGTAAGAGTCAAACTGTAAACTTGGTTCTATTGATTAGTTACACGTAATACTGGGTTAGTTTTAAAATAATTTGAGACTTTGTTTTGCTTCCCTTAAATTTGCTAGTCTCTTTCCTTTCTAAAATACTGTAACTTAAAATGTTTTGACAAACTCATTACCCATTTGTATGAAATCAAACAATTTATTTAAGTACCATTTTAAAAGACGACTGGTAAGATGGCTCAGCAGGTAAAGGCACTGACTGTCAAGTCTGATGACCTGCAGTTCATTGCCAAGACTCTCATGATGGAAGGGAGAGAGTCAAGTCCTGCAAGTTGTTCTCTGATCTCCATGTGTGCACAACAACACATACACACCCATACACATATGTGTGATACAAAATAATGAGTCATGCATGTGCAGTGCCCGTATTCCTGGAACTGGAGTTACAGAACATGGAACACTACTGTGTGGGTTCTCTGAACTTAACCAAGAGCCACTGGACGGGCAATCAGTATCTAGAACCATTGAGCCATCTCTCTAGCCCCTAATAAATGTAATTTTAAAATAGTGATATGTATCAAAGTAGTTATTGTATTTCCATAGCAATATGGTACTGATAAATGATTAACAATCTGCTCTCTGAGGAAACAAAACCAAACACAAATTTGTACTTTTGGTCTAGTTCCATAACATAAAAACTCCCACCATAGATAATGTAAAGTTACTAACTTGAAATCACTAGATATGGAATTGTGGGGAGTGTAATTATTTTACAAGTCAGTATGAGCCATCTCTGGCACAATGCTGGCCATGCAGCCATGCAGTTATATGGTACTGCAGGTAAAATACATTTATCTACAAGTAAAAAGAAATTCAACTAGCTGTTGATTAAATAATAACATCTAATTATGTCCTAAAAGTTTGAACCTAATGGTTCACAGGTGTTTTCAACAGCTCAAAGTTCCTCCATCAATGTGTTCAATTGGTTTCTTTGCTGTTCTTTTGGCTTTCTATCTCATTATTGCCAAATGGCTACTGTAGCTCCATGCTTTCTCTCCTTCTAGGACAGTATCCAAAGTAGGAAAGAAAGTAGAAAGTAAATATATGTTCTCTTTAGGTTCCTCCCTTCCTTCCTGTTTGTCTTTTGTTTTGTTTTTCCTTCTCTTTTTATTAGCGAGAAAAACTCTTGTGCAGGAACACTAAGAGTCTTCCCTTTGTGTTTCATTATCCAGCATGGAATCATACATATATCCTTAGACCTCTTAACCACTGGAAAAGAGAAGCTGACTTGCTACAACTGGCTCAAACCAGTTGTAAGTCTAACTCTGAGACTAGACAATAAGAAAATGAAATGAAGTAGCAAGACTGTACATTAATGACTGCTACACATATTATGTGAAAAGTTTTCATCTGAAAAAATGCTGATGCTTTCAACTCTCAACTCCAATTTGATTTAATAACCATTGAGTCTGTTCAGTGAACAAGAGAAAACAGCGCATCTGCTTCTTAGGATCTCATGCCAGAGAAAGGGTTCATGGGAAACTTCTCAGCATAGCTATTAACATACTTAACCTTTTAAGTTGCCTGATTCTATAACATACTTTTTTTTATTATTTTATTTTATGTGTGTGAGTGTTCTATCTGCATGCATGTCTGAGCACCATGTGTTTGGCTAGTGCCTGGGGAGGCCAGGCGAGGGCATCAGATGCTCTGGGACTGGAAGTATAGACAATTATAAACCACCATGTAGGTGCTGGGAAACAAACCTAAGTCCTCCGCAAGAACAAGTGCTCTTAGCCAGAGACAAGACAGACATATTTTTTAAATGTGCATCTACATCATAATTTCCAAATAAATTTTAATTAACATAAACCCCTTAAATCAAGCTTCATGACCATTCAGACTCAGGAGTAAATAGTTCTTAATGAATTACAAAATTTAGAGTTTCTATTTATTATAATATGTTATTATGAAATGTTCTTTAGTTAATTAGTAAAAGCTGATTAGTTTATAGATTAGGTTTATAACATATGTACCCAAGTTATAAAATTTCATTTACTTAAAATGTTTTGTAATTCATGTTTTGATAACTTTTAAAATAATATTTAGAGTTTTCCATAATGCATCTAAACTAAATTGTAAAGCAAATATGACCTAGTATCTTTAACAAGACTGAATAATTGGTGCATGCTTGTACATGTGTGAATATATCTGTGCACGTGTGCATGTGTGTATAAAAGCAGTGTATAAACTTAGAAGATGGTGAATTTGTCATCAGAACTATAAAGTCATTAAAAAAATAAAACCTCTGCCCTGACACTGCTTCTATGTATATTCCTAATTACTATTTACAGTGCCTTAATTATTTATTTGAAAGTGCCAAATAAAACACCCAGGAAAATGCTGATATACAAAAGAAAGTCTTACTATGGCAAATGTCAGCTTTCTTTTAGCATCTGATGTTGAAGTAATATAGAGACATATAATTATCTATTTTTTTAAAAATTGCAGATGTTATTACTAAATTAAAATTAGTAGCAAAAAGAAAAACCTCTAGACTATCCAACGATTTCCGCTAAAGTGGCATACGAACATAAAGACACAGCTAAAGCAAGTTTAGAGAATTCTTTGCTATTTCAACTACTGAACCTACATTTTATTTTATCCATGTAATATGACTAGATTGTTGAATCTGAGATCAATCATGTATCTTTAAACCTTGACAAATGTTACATTCTACCTGCTTAATGCATGCTTAGTCTGTGGTATCCCTGTAATGCCTAACAATGGATGTTACTATGCTTTGACTCTGAAATGGCCCCTCGTGGGCTTACGGCACTTACTCCCCAGCTTAGGTACTATTTTGAAAACTGTAGAGCTTTTCAAGGGTGGAGTCTGGATGGAAGAAGCAGTCACTGTCTCTGTCTTCTGTCTGCTGCCCTGTAACAGCCACTGTGGCACACCTCTCTGAGCTGAGTTAGTCTGCACTGCCCTCCCTTACCATGATGGGCTGAAATCTCAGTGAAACTGGGAGTCAAATTAAATTTTCCCGCGCTTAAATCATCCTGGCACAACAATGAAAAGTGACTAACACAGGTATCAAAAGTACATGTTGCTTTGGGTTTGGTTTGGTTTTGAAAGGGTTCCTACTATTCACTGAGTCTGAATCTACCAAACTGAGAAACGATATCAAGTTGGTATTTCACATATTTTAAGCAAAATGAAGTATAACTAACCACATGTAAATGCTTCATTTGAAAACTATTTCAGTGCAAAAAGAAAAAATCTTGGTGCAGGAAAAACAAAAACAAACAAAACTGGATGGCATGGAATTGATTTCCCCAAATATGCAGGCTACAGGTCAAATGCAGCCCACAAAGAAACAACTGGTTCATATAGTACTTAAAAGTCAGATGACTCATGGGTGGGGGTGACCTGCTCCAGACAGGTTCAATGACCTGGGATGGAGGTGTGAAGTCGGTGCCATGAAGAAATTGTGACCACCTCTTCTTCAAACAAGTGGCCCCAGGTAGCCTCAGCTGTCTTCTAGAATCTTCTAGATCTTCTTTCAGGTGAATTCTGTGTACCTAAAAACTTTTACTGGGGGGCTGGAGAGATGGCTCAGAGGTTAAGATCACTGACTGATCTTCCGAAGGTCCTGAGTTCAATTCCCAGCAACCACATGGTGGCTCACAACCATCTGTAATAAAAAATCTGATGCCCTCTTCTGGCCTGCAGGTGTACATGCAGGCAGAATACTGTATACACAATAAATAATAAAGAAAACATTAAAAAAATGTTTAAAAAAAAAAAAACTTTTACTGACTGGCTGGGTGGTGGTGGTACACACCTTTAATCCCAGCACTCAGAGGAAGGCAAAAGCAGGCAGATCTCTGCAAGTTCAAGGCCAGCCTGGTCTACAATAGCAAGTTCCAGGACAGCCAAAGCTACACAGAGAAACCCTGTCTCGAAAAACTTAAAAAAAACAACAACAACAAAACAAAACTTTTATTGACCGACTGAACTACTCCATCTTGAGAGATTCAACTGTCTTTTTCCACTTGCTATCTACTACAGTTGTACAGTTCCTTGATGGGTGGGGCTGACATATGAGCACCTAACTTCCACCTCCTCCAAATTCATTTGATCTCTTACTTCCCTCTGCCTGACTGGGGTCTTAAAATCCCAATATGCCTTACAATGGAGTGCCCCAAAATATTATACTAAACATCATCAGTCCGTTCTTCTATAAACAAAGCAGCATTTCTTTATAGACACACACGAATAAACCAGCACCACACCAACGCCACCAACAACAAAAAGCCAAAAACAAACAAAACTAAACCAAAGAAGCTTTTGGTCTAATCTATGTATCCACATATTCAAAAATATACACAGAGGTAAATTATTTTTCTCTATACTTACAAAGGATCAGGCGGTTTATGAAAACATGATAAAAAATAATTTAAGAAACTAATTTTTAAAAATCAAGAACAATAAATTAGATTAAATCCTAAGCAGGAGTTAGGACCGAAATATTCAAAGTTGCCTCTGAACTCCCTACTGAAACAAAAAGAAATAAAAACAAATGTGGTATACTGATCTTCCCAGTGTTCCTCCAACCCACAAAAACATTTCTTTACCTATTCAGCAAGAAATGTGTGATGCATGGCTATCTATGGGCAGTAGTGATGATCTAGGAGAACTCAACATGGTATCATGTTCTGAGTAATTTTCTTTACAAATGCTGGAAAGGCTTCCTCCTGATGTGGGATTCCCCTCTGTATGCTGTGAATACCATTGATGAATAAAGAAACTGTCTTGGCCTGGTAGGGTAGAACAGAGCTAGGCAGGGAAAACTAAACTGAATGCTGGGAGAAAGAAGGGCGGAGACAGATGTGCTAAACTTTTGCTGGTAGGCCATGACCTCGTGGTGATGCACAGATTAATGGAGACGAGTTAAATTAAGATGTAAGCGTTAGCAAATAAGAAGCCAGAGGCAATGGACCAAGCAGTGATTTAAATAACATAGTTTCTGTGTGATTATTTGGGGGCTGAGCGGTTAGGAACCAACAAGCAGCCTCATTGCAATATCTTCCCCTTGCAGCAGAACTCTGAGGGCCTCTAAGTAGAGGGTGAAAGTGTGACAGACCATAAAACTCAGAAGCAGCACGTCTACAGAAGACCCAGAAAAAAACAAAACAAAGCCTTCCCGAAGTTACATTGCTTTTCTGCCAATTCACTGTGATTGAAGAAGAAAACTTGAGGCAGTTTTTCCTGAAGACAGGTCCACGGAATTCATGTCAGAATCACCAGGGAAAGCTTGTTAAAGCCACACAGTGAGAATCTCTGGGGCCTGAGTCTGAGGATCTGCTGCTTTCCCAGGTTCCTCCAGAGTATTCCTAAATCCCATCAGAGACAGAGAACCGCTGCCCTAGAGCAGGGGTCTCTAAGACATTTTGCTTATGTACTACAGAAAATTTTGGAAAAAGTGGTACTATTTCTCATGTTTTTAAGTTGACACCTAAAATGTCTGATTTTAGGGCTGCCAAGAAGACTCTACAAGTAAAAGCTTTTGCCACGAAAGCCTGACAACCTGAGATCAATTCCTGGAACCCGCCTGAAGGAGGGTGAAGAGAACCGATTCCACAAAGTTGTTCTCTGACCTCCACGTATCTTGTGTGGCATAGTGCCCCATTCATACACTGATGACAAAATAAGAATGAAATATTTTTATTCTAACTTTAAATAGGTACAAAAATATAAGTTCTGAAATGTTATAATATTGATATTTTCAAATAGGTCTTTCTTTTCTTTTTTGAGACAGGGTCTTACTATGTAGTTCTTGTTGGCCTAGAACAACATAGACCAGGGCTGTCTCAAATTCACAGAAAAAAAAATGTTTCTTATAACCACTCATATTTGGTGAATGTTACAAGCTCATCTTCTGACAACACCTAAATTTAATAGACTCTCATCCAGCAGTCAAATGTTGACATCAGACTGCTTCCTGCTCTAAAATACTCCATACAGTATTTTTTCAGGCTCACTCTGAGGAACTCCCATGTTACAAGCAGCATTTTACTCCATTTTTAGTATCAAACATATCAGACTGAGGAAAGTGTGTAACACTCACCACCAACTCACGGTGATATGTGCATTGAGGGAACAACAGGCAGAGGACTCACAACTATTCTGAGGCTTTATAGCTCAGTCCTCACAGCTGATACAGCCTACCTGTCCATTTATCTGTCTGGATCCAGTTTTGTACTAGGGCTCTATAGTCTCCATGGAACCACTCTTAGATAGCTCTACTGGATCCTCAGGCTGCTCAGCTCTGGCCCAGTGACCAGTCCTTAAACTGGGTCGGTTGACTTATTTAACCATCAGCAATGAGTCTCTTTGTATTTGTATCAACCTGCTTCTCTTTACAGAAAGGCCGCTTCTCTGGAACTCTTTGAACTCTGTGGCAGCCTCTTTAGCCCCTTTGCAGCAGTCCTTTAGCTTACATCTCCACATATAGAGAAGTGCATTTTTTGGGCAGCACACAATATATGATCTGAAAGTTGACATTGATAGTTAAGATTGGAATCCAAGAACTGTATATTCCTTGACTACCAAGGGAAATTGAGACTACTTGGCAAACTATAGCCAAGGAAACTGAAGTAGTTTGGGAATTTATTATTCTTCAACAAATTCTGACACTGTAAAAAGACACAAATCTGTTTCTGACATAACATGTTTGTGACAGAAGTTTTGACTAGTTCAAAAACAGTTTCTAAGTAAAACAATTCTATTAATATGATAGCATTTTACCATGCTTAATCCATGTATTTATACTTACTCCTTGAATAAGATAGCCTTTCAGAATCAATTCCATTCATATTGTTTTTATTACATGCAATCCTCACTGGGAAAAAGCTTGTATATAAATAAGTAGATGGAGATAGAAGGCATTTACTATAGCAATATTTTTCAAGTGTTTGAAACTCCTTCTGAATTACAAACCAAAATTCAAATAGTAATTCATTATCAAAATTGAATTCTAATAAACCTAAACTGGCAATTCAATGAGTTATCTCTTATTTTTGCTGAGAGCAAAGAACTGGAACTAGACTCCTGGTCACTAATGGTCTTTTACTTTTACTAGCCTCGACACCAACATTTTGCATTATAAGTTTTGAATGCCTTTAAGAATTTTACACACTCTCAAAGCAAGTCACTGAAATAAGATTCAAGATGGTTACAATGCATTCCACTCTTTAAGTGAGCAAAATACACTTGGAAAGAGAGGTGGAAATGAGACTAAGAAGCACTCTCAGGCACATCCATAGTAGTGTAGAATTCTTGGGGAAATTGAAGATCCAGAAAAATCTTCTCTAAAAAATATCCTTTTCTTCTCTGTTTTTTCTTTCTTCCTTTGTGAGTGTTGAGGAGGGGGATTAGGGTACACACATCTGTGCACTGGAGGTCAGGAGAGGAATGTCTAGTGTCCTGCTCTGTTACTCCTGGCCTTATTCCCTTGAGACAGGATCTCTCCATGAACTGGAATTGTGTGGAAACCAGTAAGCATCTTCAATCCTTTTGTCTCCACATCTTACAGATACATGGCCATGTTCACATGGGTTCTGAGATTTGAACTCAGGTCTTCATGCTGAGCCATTTCCCAGCCCTTGCTTATACTTTTCTTGAAAAGTCTTTGTGAAAATTCCTACATTTGTATTCTGTTTGTTTGTTTGTTTTTCAAGACAGGGTCTCTCTGTGTAACAGCCCTAACTGTCCTAGAACTAGCTCTTGTAGACCAGGCTGGCCTTGAACTCACAAAGATCCACCTGTCTCTGCCTCCTGAATGCTGATATTAAAGGTGTGCACTGCCATTACCCAGCTGAAAATTCATACACTCGTTTAAAGACCATTATACCAAGAATCTGGAAACATTGAGACAAATGACAACTTTTAAAAAACCAACCAAGGGACTGGAGTGATGGCTCAATGGTTAAGAGCACTGGCTGCTCTTCCAGAGGACCCAGGTTCAATTCCCAGCACCCGCATGGCAGCTCACAACGGCCTGTAGCTTTAGCTCCCTGGGAGCTAACACCTTTACACCAATGCACATAAAAGTTAAAATAGATTATAAAAAAAAATAAATCAACCAAACTCTCAAGAGTAAAGGAAATTCATCTCAGCTATCTCAAGTGCTTGGTTTCTCTTTAAATGTAGGTACAGACTAGGTTGAGACAACTATAAAAAGAGCTAAGCAAGGGGTCGGAGGCACTGAAGAGCTAGCTTAGTGGTTAACCAGAGAACCCAAGTTCAGTTCCCAACATCCGGGTCAGGCAGCTAATCACCACCTGTAACTCTAGCTCCAAGGGATCCACTGTCCTCTTCTGGCCTCTTCAAGAACCACACTCATGTGCACATACCCACATATGTACATACAGTTAAAAATAAAAACAAGATTGTGGTGGTGCATTAATTCCAGCAGTTGGGAGGCAGAGATAGGGGGATCTCTGTGAGTTCAAGGTCAGTCAGGATCTACTTATCGAGCTCCAGCCCAGCCATGGCAAGTGAGACCCTGTCCCAAAGCAAAACAAAAACAAACAAACAAAACCCCCAAAAGTTATTTAAAAAAAAAGAATTAAGGGGAAGGAGCCAACATAATGATTATAATAAACAACAGAGAAATGTAATTCCCTCCCACTCTTCCTCTCTCCCTCTTCCTTTCCTCCTAATCTCTGGCATTAATATGAAAATAATTGCCTCTACTTTTGGAGACCTGACTTAATTAGACTAATTTGACTTTCTGCTGGCAAAACTTAACACTAAAATGGTTCAGAGTTCTATAATTACAGAGCAATCACGCTTTTTCTTAACAGATACTAAAATCAAATGCTATAACATTGGATGAGGTCATTGTGAATAACCTGTTGTAGGCCTATTTTGAGATACCACATGAATTTCAGTGATTATGCAGTGATAGGAAGCAAAATATACAAAGTTACTGCAGAAGTCATCATGATTGCTACTATGATTATCTAACTGGTGATGAAGTTCCCCAAGTCATTTCATAAGATGTACATCCATTGACTCAAACCTCTTTTCTTCTACCCTACATTCCTCAATCTCAACTCCTTTCTTGTTTGTTCTCTCTCAGTCAATGTTATCATATTGTTTTTTGTATCCTGAATACTCCGAAGACTCAGGCAAACCTTTTGATGGACACTCTCACCAACATTCTCAAACCCTTCTTCCTTGAATTTCTGCTTATTGCTTCTGCCAGGTTCCAGCCCAGAATCCACCATGTTTTTCTCAACTGTAGCTTCCAGTTTGCCAGTTACTGATGGGTAAAACTATATAACTGCTGATTCCTAGCATAACAGATCTTCAGCTTCCAAATTCACCTTGACCTTCTGCACTACAAAGCGTTGCATATTTTGTACTCTTGCATGGTTGACTTTTCTCACTGCTCAGGTGCCATTTCAAATCTTGCACCATCACTCTTCCACGGTTTTCCCACCAAATACTTCCAATAAGCAGATGATCTAGCTTTCTACATCAGGAAAAATTACTTCAAGTTTGTCCACCATTAATGATCATCTAAAACATCTCTCTCTTCTTCCTAGATTCTATACAGAACATCAACTAACTCCCCATCGACACTACTTGGCTTCTGGTTTGGAGGATTGCTTTTTGTTAAAAGCTTTTCACTATGATAACCACACACATCATTATAAGGCAAAGATACTCCTTGGAATTTATACTCCAGGTTGAAGGCATGACGATCAGAATGTTAGGAAATACACATTGCTGATTGGCTGTAGAAAAGACTACATCAGAATAGCAAGTGTCCTTCCTTTTGGAGTCAGTCATTCAAAGCAAGGGCAGAGAGGAAGGTGAGTTGGGATGCTGCCTGCCCAATAGATGTTTTAATATTCTATCACAGTTCTGCCTGCCAAATGTCACAACATGAAATTTAAAGAGGCTATGCTTCAGTGAGCATTGCCATTTTTGTCCTTTACTATTTGCTACCACCTGCCACATATGTAGTTTAGGATGCCATTAATAATAACTAGCCCACTCGCCACCTCCTTTTAGCGGTGAGCATTTTACTCATGTTCAATTGAAAATGTTTGGGGATAGTCCTAGGACAAGCAACATGAATTAACATGCTGTGCCTCTTCTAATTTAATATCATATTTCTGTCACACATAACCTTCAAGTGACATGTGAAAACTTTAGAGAAGGTATTTGTAAAGACTGCCTTAAGAGAAACTTTGATGTAGAGGATGCTTAGGGGAGGCTTGTATCCTATCTAATCTGGGCAGAGTCCTACTTTGTGGGACTCTGATCATATATAATTTGGGAGAAATCTCTATTTCCAAAAAACTAGTTGGAAGTTTTAAATTCAGAATAGGGTTCAGAGCCTTTGGAAGAGAGCTTGAAAATGAAAGGTTCTTGTGATTAAGCTTCACACATATCCACTTTTTTAAAAAAAAAAAATCTGGCCGCTTAATTGGGGCATTAAGCAAACCCAAACTGAACAAAATCTCACTAAATGTGAACGAACACCTGACATGAGCCAGGCACATTATACATTTCACACTCACAAGTTTATCAGGTCAATATTTCATTCTTTTATAAAAGTGAAAGAGCCTCATCAGGCTAGAGAACTTGGGAACTTGCTGACAGCAGCCACACTCACAGTGAGAGATTGGGGAAATGACAACAGCTCATCTATTACTCCACTGCACTCAGTGTTCCTCAGTTTGGCCTCTGCTCACCTTTAAGCGTCGGTTAGAAGTATCTTTTCCTTTGCCAAGCTCCCAGAGATAGGTACTGTTATCTTTTCAGCTTTCCCTCACTCACTGAATCCAGCATTTTGAGCAGACAGGTTTTCCACAGAGGTTTATTACCATGGTGTTGGTGAGTTCTTTTTGATAAGTCGCTATTTTCTAATCCAACAGTAGTTTTATAATACAGGTATGTTGGCTGTAATCCTATCCTTTTCATTCAAAGATTTCCAAATAAAACTTGGGGACTTGGATTTGGCTAAACCTAAGACAATTCATCTGTAGTTCAGTATTTTCAGTCATCAAGCAGTTCTGACGCTGCTTACAATCTCTGCTGATGTTGTGGTCTGGGTGCTATTGTGACCTCGTGCTGTAGCTAAAGTCAGTCCAATGCAACAGGAACTTCAAGAACAGCAGCACAAAATGATGTCTTAACTGGCTGGGGAGAGAAGGCGCATATTTTCAAGAGGGCCTCTTTATCGTTAGGGATATCCCTTCAAGATGACAAGCACAAACTCTTCAGGATCTTGCTTGTCCTCAAAAAAGTGAGTCTTTCATGGGGGAAGTCAATGGCAGCAACCTAGGAAGGGAGAGGGGTCTTTATTTACCTAAGCTAAATGTAGATTATTGTACCTCGTCCCACAGAAATTCTAAAATAGATGACAACTACTTGAAGGAACTGAATGAAGACTTAAAGTTAAGAAAGCAGGAACTTCTAGAGATACTAAAACCTCTAGAAGATAAGAACACTCTCTTATTCCAGAAGTTAATGGCTAACTTGGAGGAAAAACAAAGAAGGTATGCACCTCTACTCAGTATCCTAAAGACAGAAAGGCTGGAGAATGCAATCACCATAGGTTAGTAATAAAATAAAATAGTTAAAAATAAATCACTGATTGGTTTTTCTTTTTAAATTTGTACATTCAATTCCAGTAGAATATAAAAGAATATATCACTACAAAAGCAGGCCACATAGGAATTCTTTTTTTTTTTTAAATAAGTATAATTTGGTCCTCATCTCCTGAAGCTACAGTTACTCTTCCTATGGCCACCCAAGAAACAGTTAAATGCCTTTAATCATATAGGCCCATCATTGTTATGCTGATCACTGATTACTTTTGCTTATTTATGTAGAATTACTTTAGGATGAATACTTGCTCCTTCTATACCAAGCAGAAGAGTGATTTGTTTTTTTCTGAGCATGGAAACTCTTTGGATTAGGGAGACATTCCTAGTCATCTGAGACCTTAAATCTTTGTTAGAATAGCCATTGTTCTTAGGAACTACTAAGTCTCTGTTTCCTTTCTAATCATAGAAAATACCATTTCAGTTGATCTGTCTTCTTTCTATACCATTATCACAAGCCCTTAAGGAACTCAGATTTCAGGAGAACAAAGACCAGCAAGAAGTGGTCAAATACCAATGGTTAGCAAACAAGCAATATAGACTTCTCTCTCTTCGGGCAAGAAAGCATGTTACACCTTAAATTCTACTCAGATCCAGAGAGGAAAAAAAGGACAATAACACAAACATAAATTAATGGTTAGCCGGGCGGTGGTGGCGCACGCCTTTAATCTCAGCACTCAGGAGGCAGAGGCAGGCGGATCTGTGAGTTCGAGACCAGCCTGGTCTACAAGAGCTAGTTCCAGGACAGGCTCCAAAGCCACAGAGAAACCCTGTCTCAAACCCCCCCCCAAAAAAATAATGATTGCCTAAAGTATCCTTCTCATAGTCAGACTTGATACTGAATCAGCGCTGGATACTCACAGCAGTAGAAGGAAGTGGAGCTACCTTATCTGTGAGATGGGAAATAATTCTGGAATTAATTTGAAAGATGTCAAGGTTTTCAATTCCTTCTATATAATGGTCCAAACACTCCTTCCCTCAAATCAAACACTAAAACATTCTTTTCAAAGGGTGGAAAGTACTTTCAGTGATTGTGAAGACCTACACTTGACTATTAAAGAGCACAGAATTCACTACTGATCACATAACTAGACCTAATGTCAATTAGGAATGGAATCATGCTAGTGACAGAGACTTTCAATGTTAAGGACCTTTCTAATTCCTAGGATTTTAGCCCCCATTGAACCTCCATTGAAGACTATTCCTGGCTGATTGCAGATATTAGTGTTATGTTTTAAAGGGCATGCATATTTTATGATTTCTATCTTTTCTTCTAGTCTGCAGATCATGAGGCAGATCATGGAAGGGAGGGGATATGATGAATCTTCAGTCATGGCGCTGATTAAGGAAGCAGAGGAGATGAAACAGAACCTGGTGAGATGTTGGCAGTAGATACTACAGGGCATAGCTGCTTGAACCATCATTGTCAACAAAGAAATAGCAAATGCTCATCTCTAGCCTCTGATGCTTCAACCATGTATCTCTTTGATCTAGGGAATCCAAGGAGATGCTAAGGAAATCAGGCTGGATGTTGGAAAGAGCAGGAGCTAGCTATCAAGATTCTACTTTTTTGACCTAAAAAAGAAAGTTTCACCTAGTGGTTAATGAATATAAGCATATTAATACTTTTTATTTCTAAAGGGTTAGACATACCTATCAAATTAAAAGAAAAAAGCTTGTTTTGAAAGAATCTTGGATCTTTTTGAAGTCAATGTATAAAAGATCTTTAAAAATTAGAAGTTAACGCTCTAAGCGCTGAAGTGACTGTCATATGAAAGCATCTTAAGCGTTAAGAATTTATTTCTGATACATCTCACAACCACCATAAAAAGTTATTGCTTGAAATAACTTCTTAACCACCACCACTACCATCATCATCATCATCAAAATCATCTTTTATGTTTCTGTATGAAATGCTAGGTTCATTTACTGCCTTCCTCTGTGGTTTACCGTGTTCAGGAATCCCTTTGATTAAACAGCTGTTTTTTTCTAACGTTAGTTAACAGTTAGACAAACACATTTGTTTGTTTGGTTCTTCCTCTTCTAATAGGAAAAGAAAAACAAGATGCTTCGGAAGGAAATGGAGATGCTGTGGAACAAGGTGTGCCCCTAAGGATCTCTCAAAAGTATTGTCCTACAGATAATGCACAGGACCTCTCCTTCCTCCGGCCCCTCACCCTCAGTTTGTCACGCCTCTGCCTCCAGCCATGCTTCATTTGCACAACAAAGTGATCTTTTAAAAACACTGAAAGTATTTCATTCGCCTGGCCTAAATCCTTTACAGCCCGCCCTACTGTGACTTAATTGGTCTGTACCCACCTTTCCAGCCTCCTCTCTTTCTTTCTTAACTTGGGACATATATTTTATTAAACTTTTTTTCACATTTCAAATTGTTCACAATGGCTCAAATGATTTAGTTTTAACTCTAGCTCCATGTACTTCTCTAGCTGTATGACAATTAACAAGTGGCTTAACCTTTCAAAGTCTCAATTTCATCAATGATAAAATGGAAACCAAACTAGTTCCCAGAGTTGTGAAGATGAAACAAGAAGGACTGTAATGTAGTAGCAAAGTAAGGAATGAGGTGAGAAGCTTAGCTGTCAGTGGTATATTATATGGATTCACTTAACAGTTATTATTATAAGGAACATTAAGGAATCATTTTAATCCCCTGTGGTAGGTATACAATTTCCATTCTGAGCCCTGAGAAGTTGCTGACTGGCAGGAACCAAAAACCTTGACTTCATAATTACCACTAATTTAAAGCTTTGCCAAAATGTCTCTCCACAGACATTTGAGTCGGAAGAGCTCCACGATCAACAGAAAACGTTCCTGACGAAGCCCAAGGCAGACATGAAAGATGGTGAGTGGACTTAGGATATTAGAGTCATTGATGCCATACAACTGGAACTGCCCTTTAACAATCAGCAGTAATTTGGGGAATCAGGACTTTTAGGGTATATTTGATTTCCCATCTGGAATTGTCTATCCCTTTAGCTCTTGTGCTTTCTACCAGGCTCTGGAATCCCCCATATCACTTAGGAAGGCCAGGAGTGAACCAGAGATATCAGAAACAGAAAAAGTGTAGGAGATGAGGAGGGCAAGTACACAACCACTCTGAGCAGTAGTGGCTTTTGCAACAGATAAATTAATCAATAATCTGCTTAAGGTGTGGAGTGCTCCTAAACTGATGCAAACTTTAGAAGCAATGTAGTATCTTTGGGATACTATTTATGTTAGACAGCAGCACAGGTTTCTCCAAAATCATGTTAGCTATCCTAAAATGAGAAAACCCATACCAACAACGGCAATTCCATACACACAGAACACTTGTTAATTTATCGTGGAAATTTATTTAGAGATAGTACATTTGTATCTCATCTTCCCCAAACAAATCATTCACAGAAAATGAACTCTCTAAGCTTTTAGAGAATGCATTACATATGGAGGTCAAATTAAGAAGATTGTGAAATAAAAACCAGTCTAACAGCCAATCTATGATACTATAATTTTGTTATAAGGTTGTTGCAGGACATTGAGAAAACTGATTTTTATCTCAATTTACTTTGTTACCCAGAAGGTCTTTCTTCCACCAGTTAAAACAACAGAAGAAAATAGAATGGGTCAAATATGAGGAACAACCTAACATCCTTCAGGTACTAAGCTTTCCCAAAGTTGAACATGGAATATATTTATTCAGACAATGTAAAAGCTTTTAACTTCATATTGTTAAGGCCAATTCTCACATCCTCCATTGCATATTAAAAGAACTGGATTGTGGGTGAGAACTGAAGTCACCTATCTCTGAATTTACCTTGAATAAATTCTTCTTCCCATGTTTTTGATTTTGTGCTATTTGAAATTGGGGGAAAAATAACAAATACCATCTTCCTAACTTTAAAAGACAAAACATGCCAGGCGGTGGTGGTGCATGCCTTTAATCCCAGAGGCAGAGGCAGGCGGATCTCTGTAAATTTGAGGCTAGCCTAGTCTACATAGTGAGTTCCAGGACTGGCTCCATAGCTACTGAGAAATCCTGTCTCGAAAAACCAAAAATAAACAAACAAATAAAAGACAACACGGGAGCTTTGTTTTTCAGTATCTGTATAACAAAACACAGGTAGTAGTAAATTTAGAAAAGTTAGTATGTGAATGTACTGAAAACATCCTCGTTCAGGACGGCTCTCATGGCAAAGTGACTGAGCTGAGAACTGGAGCCTTGAGGGGCTATCAGGAGGCCGATGGCTTCAAATCAGCACTGTACCTACAGCACAATTTTGAGCATGGAACTTTGAATCAGGTGGGTGGAGTATCAGAGGTACATAGCTGGAGGGTTTGGTTTTTTCTGTTACACTGAAGGTCCCATTATTAACAGTGACCATCTCTGTGCCTGGCACACAGTGTAAGTTAAATGTGTAGAAACATTTTTTTCACAATCATCATTAATAGCAGTATTCAGTAGCCATTATATTAACATAAGGAGTCTCTGTGGAAGAAATTAAGCTTTCCTTTGTAAAGATAAATATATCATATCCTTAGTATATGTAGATAATAACTGTTGCCATTCAAAAATACTTAGTTTCTTTTCACCTTTACCCCTATCCTAAGAACTAGAACTGGTCTCTTAAGTCATATTGGATATACTGCTACTTCAAAGTGAAGGTGTAGGAGATAGTAGGCAAAGATTCCGAATTCACTAGTTCAGATGTATTTCTGGGAATGACAGTGATTTCCCCTAAAGATGTTATGATATCATTGAAATTATAGGGAAAAGATCCTTAAATCCTTAAATTTTCAAGGATCTATTATTCTGAAGTCTTATTTTTAAGAAGAGACATGAGAAATCATACCCCAAGAGTGGCAATGCTTTTCCAGTATCTATCTGTATCTATATCTATAATTTCTTCTTGGTCTTACTCCATAAAGGACTTGAATGTCTTATAAAAATAACATACAACACATATGATTAAATAAATAGATGAGCAAGTCAAAGGAAAGGGAAGATAAGTTCTGTCAAAACATGATAATGTAGGATAGAAATGCTATTTTGTTAGTGGAGGTAGTGTAATGGAAAAATTAAAAATGCTGCAGGCTTCCCAGCGGCAGTAGGCAGCAGAAATGCTGTAGGTCTATGGGAATGTAATGATTGTTCTGTCTCTTTAAGAGACAAGCCACGCCCACTCCCTCCCCCATCTGCTGAGGCAGGCTGATCTTCAGCTTCCAGCGTGAGCTCTCTCTCTTTTCCATCTTCCTCTCAGAGAGGCAGCTTCTGCTTCTCTCCACCCTTCTCCTTCCCCCACTTCTCTCTCTCCTCTCTCTCTCTTTCTCTCTCTCTCTGCTCTTCTCCCCTTCACCCTTCTCCCTCCATAACCCTCTGAATAAATATCCAACTTTACTCCGCATGGCGTGCCTATCCATGTCTCTGTCTCTTGCCCGCCCGCCACGTGTCTCCCTGCCTGGGACCAGCCACCACTCAGGGACTGGCAGCTGTCTCTGCCTGGGACTGGCTGCTGTCAGGGCCCGCTGCCTGCCGCCACATGGCCCGCTACCACCACTTGGGGACCTACAGCATTTCTGCTGCCTGCTGCCGCTGGGAATCCTGCAGCATTTTTAATTTTTCCATTACAGGTAGGTTATAAATTTGTTTCTAAATTTGCCAGAAAACATGATTGTCAGTGTTCATGAAGTAACAGCAAACCAGTTGATTAGGACAAATACAGATTTTCATGGTACTGACACCTGAGAGCAATATCTCCCACAGGCCTCCACAAAGGGAACAAGACTTCCTATAAAATGTCGGTTGTCAATATCCTCAATAATATTTCCATGAATCCAGAATCTAAATCCCTGTGTCTTATCTGCTCCTTGATACAATAGTTAACGAGTCATTATTGTGAAACTGTTTAATAGAATGCAGCAAATTGGTCAGGCACACAGCATTCTATCTTCTTCAATAGGTAAAATTTGGAAAACCTAGAAAACTGGACGGACGACATGTCCCCAGACATATTTCCACACTTTTTTCTTTCTACTTATATTTTGAGAAGAACTGGACAGCAGGAAGTTGGAAAGAAAGAGCCTGGAGGCAGTAAGTCATTAATACGGAAATTTCAAAAGACAAAGAAGTATGAGGAAAACAGACAGCTGTGTTTTTATGTCATTGAAAATTAGCCAAAGATCATCTCAAGGGATCCACACAGTAAGGAAACAGTTTTTTAAATTCAGATATGTCAGTCTCCCATTAGTGATTCCATTCAAGCTGCTTGCCTCAGGAAACTTCTCTACACACTCACAGAACGTGCAATGAGTTTGAACTGGAGCAGCCCACAGATCCGCACTTTCTCTTCTCTTTCCCATCTAACAAATGAAGTGATAGGGTTCTACAGTGCTCAGTCACTACGTATTACCACAGCCAGAGGCAGGATCCATCCGGCAGTCCCAAGATTCACTATGTATTCACTGAGCAGAGACTAGATGTGCTGCACGAGGGGCACGGGCTGCGTTCCCGGCGCCTGGTTCCCAGCACAGGGCCCCTTGTTCTGTCCCGCCCCGGTGCGTACCCGAAATAATTACACGGAAACTGTATTCATTGAAATACTGCCTGGCCCATTAGCTCTAGCCTCTTATTGGCTAACTCTCACATATTCGTTTAACCCATTTCTAATAATCTGTGTGTCACCACGAGTCGTGGCTTACCAGGAAAGATTCAGCGTGACTGACCTGGGAGCCTCATGGCGGGTGGCTCTAACTCTGTCCCCTTCCCAGTATTCTGTTCTCTTTTCCCTGTCTATCTAAGTCCTGCCCTATCAAAAGGCCAAGGCAGTTTCTTTATTAACCAATAAAAGCAACCCAAATACAGAAGGACCCTCCTACACCATAGATGTCTACACATATTCAGAATCCTTTGGTTTGAGCCGAAATGGATCTGAAATCTAACAATCATAGATTTTGGTTATGTTGACTTATTTATAATCTCTATTTCTATTATAAGAAACCCAGAAGTGCTAGTTCTTATGGTGATTAGATTTTTTTTTGTTTTGTTTTGTTTTTGTCAACTTGACACAAGCTAGGGTCATCTGGGAGAAGAAAACTTCAACTGAGAAAAATGCCTCCATCAGATTGGCCTGTAGACAAGTCTTTTAGGGCCTTGATTAATGATTGATTTGGGAAGGCCCAATCTGTGGATAGCGCTACCCATGGATAGAGAGTCTTGGATTATATCAGAAAGTGGGCTGAGCAAGCCAGTAAGCAACAGCCTTCCATGGTCTCTGCTTTCATCCCTGACTCCAAGTTCTTGCCCGGAATGCCTGTCCTGACTTCCCATCATGATGGACTGTGGTTGGGACTTGTCAGCCAAATAAACCCTTCCTTCCCCAAGTTGCTTTTGATTAGAATGTTTCTCACAGCAACAGAAAACAAACAGACAATGAGAAAATTGTTAAATAAATGTATCATTATCAAGAGTGGGAAAGTAGTGTGGTATCTTTATTGTTTCTCAACTTCTTTCTTTCTTTCTTTCTTTCTTTCTTTCTTTCTTTCTTTCTTTCTTTCTTTCTTTCTTTCTTTCTTTCTTTCTTTCTTTCTTTCTTTCTTTCTTTCTTTCTTTCTTTCTTTCTTTCTTT
>PVIU01001453.1:6092-66003 GCA_004026605.1 Ondatra zibethicus | reverse complement strand
GTTTTTCAAGACAGGGTTTCTCTGTAGCTTTGGAGCCTGTCCTGGAACTAGCTCTTGTAGACCAGGCTGTCTTAACTTCTTTAAACTGTTGCTTATTATTTCTTCACTTTTTGCTACTCAGGTTGATTTCATTTTCATACATGCATTTCTTGAAAAAAGTTCAAAAACAAAACAGAACAGGATGTCACTCTGTAGCCCTAGCTGGCCTGGAAATTACTATGTAGCCCATGCTGACCTCAGGGTCACAGTGGTCCTTCTACGTCAGCCTCCTAAGAGCCAGTATTACAGGCGTGAGCTTCCATGAACAGGCACAAAATTTGTGTCACTAAATGACAAAACAATGTCGTTTTCACAAGTAAATTTAATAATAATGAAACAAAAAATTAATTCTAGAGAGATGGTCAAACCTGGAACCTGTTTTATCATTATTGGAAAATAAAATCAACAAGACAGTTCATTTTAAAGAAACCAGGACCAACTTTAAATTTCCTCCTTAGTGCATTGGAAAGGAAATAAGTGAGCCAGGTGCAGAAACACCTGTTTATAATCCCAGCATGTAGGATGTGAGGCATCAGGCCCAAAAGGCAGGCCAGCCTGGGGCGAGAGTTTGATTCAAAAAAACTTTCTCCCACTGTGAATTACAGGATTTAAAGCCATGTTATAAAACCTCTTAAATTTATTACAGGTGTCACCTAAAATTATTTCACTATCAAACTTTGAGAAGTTTTAATTTAATGGAAAAAGCCATGGCTCTAGGTCAGATAGATATATGTGTTGTAGCTCTTACATGACATGGGCAAGTTGAGTTCAATTTTTCTGTATCTAATATTTACAACCATCACATGTAACAGGGCACATTTAAAGCTTCTCACTTTGTGTAACCCTTACAATGACTCTGTAAGATCTGAAATATGGAACAAGAAGCAAACTCAGGAAAGTCAGGCTTCTGTGTCCCTAGGTAAAGGTGGGATTCTGGACCGAACAATACAATGGCAATGTTAAAGTTTGATTTCTTATGCCTCTTCCAGTCCTGAAAACTGTGATGGGAATCCAAACTTAGCTATTTATAGTAGCATCCTCCCAATGAAGGAATGAATATTCCCTAAGGCTGTTTTTAGAGAGTGTTTACAAATGGGTTGGGAGGCCTGTAATTATATATTTAGTCCAGTAGGTGGCACCAACCACATCTAAGCCAAGTCCATAATAAATGGTAATTCAGAAAATGTGAAATGCTGTAAGAGACTGGCTTTCTATTACCCTTAGGACAAAATGTGCCACATTTATATACCAAATGAAAAACGAAGAAAAGAACCTATTGATGTTTTGTGCCATGCTATGTGGAACCAAGATGTATTACTGGCAGCCTTGATTAAACATTAAACTCGGTGTTCTGTTGTACAAGTCTTAACTATTATTATTCCCCTCCCTGAACCATAGTTCACCCCATTCCAAACAAAGAAAAAACAAAAGCAATTGCCTACTTTCTCCATAATTCTTGTCTAACACTTTTTCTCTCTGCTACAAATAAATCAGGCAATTAGGGCAATGAAGTAAAAATGGGTTGGGATATTACACAAGGACTATTTGAAGGTTAAGTACTTAATAGCCCTCTTGGATGGTGTTCTGGTTCCTCTGGTTTCAAAAGAATTGAATTGCTTAAACTTGTCATAGAGGAAGAGTGGCATGTCATTTTGGACACACCTCCTAGGCCATGCAGGCAAGCACAAGTCCTTCCTTTTCAGATATTTCCAAGTAGAAGGAAGTTTGGCTCCAATGGTCTTGGCCAAGAATCCCTCTTCCACTGTTCGGTGTGCAGCCTGGCTGAGTTAATGGTGCCTTTTGGCAAATACTAGAGACTTTGTTACAGTTCAAGCAATCCCTATTTGGGGAATTCCATGAAGCCTGGGACTCAGCATCATTAGAGTCTTATCTCTAGGCTTCATCTGATCTTCTCCAAGAAAATATTTCTGTTGTTTACACTCAGGGATTAATCTTTCCTTCCCCCATCCCCTCCCCAGACAGGTCACAAGAGAAGGAGTTTGCTTCTTATAATTTGGCTCAAGGTTTGTGTCAGCCCTTACAGCCTGACTAGAACTAATTCAGACCTGCAGTTTGTGGCCTTTGCTCATCACCTATCTTATAAAGTACAGGCACTAAGTAATCTATAAATTCAGATGAACTTCCTATCACACCCACTGGTGTTTAAAGAATTAAGGATTTGTCTTCAGCAATAACTTAGCTGTGATAAACTATTTGACTGTGACAATCTTTTCTCCCACAGCCCAGGCTCTTAGCATTTCTTTGAGCTTTCTGAGAATAGAGGGTTCTCCTTAGGAGAACCTGAAGACTGTATAGATACTGTGCTACATTTGTAAACTGACATGGAAGCCCAGTGAAGTGGAAAATGAATGTGCTTGAGAACTTATTTTACTCGCTGACCCTCTGCTCTGAAAGCGAGTTCCTCCTCTCACCTTTACTTCACTTCATTAATTTCTCGTCCTGATGGCTAAAACTTCGGGAGGCAGAGGCAGAAACCACAACTCACTTAATCTAGATCTTTCATAAAAAAGTATTGCTCTTAAATATTCTATAAGCTTTGAGGCAACCCGAACCTTCTAAACATTAAAGTTGTATTTGTGGTATTAAAAGGTGATAAAACTAATTTGTAATTTCTTTTGTTTTCCATAAAATTTTACAGAACTTCAGACAGGAAGAATAAAGTCAGTTTTTTTTTCTAACTATGACTTTAGTAAAAAATTTAAAGAGTAAACTGCAGCCTTATGAAGACAGTTTTAATGGGTGACAATGACTCAACCTGCTCAGGAGAGGAGCAGGATGTTTTCATTGTTTTTAAAGAGACAGATTTAAACTTCAGCTAAGTAATGAATAATTATTATCAGTGTCTCAAATTTTGCATGGAACGTGTGCTAAAAAATACTGGTGTATACTGAAATTCAAATTTAACAGGGCTCCTCTAGTTTAGGCCTGGCCCTGACATGCTTACTGTGAAGTGCCCTGCAATTCTCTCTTCTTGCCCCTCATTTCATCCTATATCTCTCATTCTCCCTGCTCTTCTTTTTCTGAACCCCGACCTTCAGATTTTGTTTGTTCTTTGGAAAACAAGTCTGGGCGATCACAGTGTGTCTATATATACATGCACTTGATTTATTACACTTCTTTAAAATGTTAGAGGTTCATTTCTGTAGACTCTGTTTTTATTTACATGTAATTCTCAAATGAGTTTTTCCACCATAGAACATAAGCTTTCTATAGAAAAAGGCCTACCACCCCAACTTTAAAATACTGTTATTTTATAAAACAAATTGAAAATTCATATTAATGCTATTATTAGTTCTATAGTTATACAATTAAATAATGCCATGATGAATATGGAGCCCTCATTTTCCAAATGTTTTCCATCAGGTAAAATGGGTACAACTATGGAGAGAGCAACAACCAACAGAAATGAGCCCAACATGGTGAGAGAACAGTTTTTCTTTTTTAAAAAAATACATCTCCAATTTTAAAAGGCTTGGATAATGGATATAGATTTTTGCAGTACATTTCTTTGTTTATACATTTATTGATCTACTTTTGCCATGCTGATGATCCAACCATGGCCTTGTGCATGGCAGCCAAGAGCTAGATCATGGGCAGCAACTCCAGCTCTGCAATGCATTTAAAATGCAAACTAATTTATTATTGTTTAGATTTGCAAAAACACTCATTTTAGCTTTTCTCCTCTTGTTCTTCTCCTTCTATTTTAAAGAGACTCCCAGGATCCAAGAACTATACAGAACAACAAGAAGGAACTAGAGAAAGTCAGTCTGGTGATGTAGGAGAAAGGCTCTTTTCTCTGAGGTCAATGCCAGGTGAAGTTCCGAAGGATTAGGAGACATTCAGTCCATTTGCTTTGGACAGAGTTAAAGACTAGGTACAGCCATTTCTGTTCATTAAAATCTCTCAAACCTTTATTTTAGTTCTGTTTTCCCAGTCTACCACCAATCTGGGGGGAGAAATGTTGCACCTCTGTCCCTAAGCACGTTGGAACTTCAGTCATTTAGTTATTGTAAATAGCCTCTAATTATGTTGGTAAATTTTGGATGAAATGACTGGATTCAAATCACATTGGTAATAGTTAAGTTCACAGAAGGACATTTTCTACCCCTGACGTATTTAATTCATTGCCTACAAGTAAGCTTTAGGTGAAAAATAAAGAAAACTATATCCTCTATGGCTCTTACTCTCGCACATCTTGCTTTGTGGGTTCTGTTTTCTTGTTACCTAGTCCTTGAATATCTTGTACTCTCTGGTATTACATTTTTAGGTTAGGCCTCCTTTCCTGCCTGAGTTACCATAGTCTATTAACTGGCTTTCTTGATTCCAGG
Source organism: Ondatra zibethicus (assembly GCA_004026605.1). Taxonomy (NCBI): domain Eukaryota; kingdom Metazoa; phylum Chordata; class Mammalia; order Rodentia; family Cricetidae; genus Ondatra; species Ondatra zibethicus. The sequence continues at coordinate 61,615 of PVIU01001453.1, read as the reverse complement.
CTCTCTAATCCATCCTTCACAATATCATAGAAACTATTTTTTCTACAAGAGAAATGAGATCATGTCACTCCCACACCACTTTTATTATGAAGTCCAAATCCTTCCCAGACAATAGTTGCTTTGCCTCCTGCCTAGCCCTCCAGTCTCATCTTTCACAGTATCCCTTTTCCTCACAAGCCTATATAGTAAGCTCTACAGAACTGCTTGCAGCTCCCCTGATGGATCATGAATTCTAGGTACAAAGCTGAAAGCCACTTTTCTCCTGGTTTTCTTGACAATTGCCCATTTTTCTTTCATCTCCGTGTGAGTGTGCATATGTGCTGTGGTGTACATGTAGAGGTCAGAGGTCAACTTTCCACCTTGTTTGAGACAGGCTGTTAATAATTCATCACTGATGCAGGGACAAGGCTCACTGGTGTGAGAGCTTCTGGGCAATTCTCCTGTCTCCACTTCCCACTTTACTGTGGGAATGCTGGGAACAGAGATACACACTACCACATCTGGCTCTACATGGGTTCCTGGAACATTGGGGTCTCTGTGTGCACAAGTGTTTTATCTACAGAACTATCTCTTCCTTTTCTTTTCTTTCTTTTCATTTCATTTATTTATTTATTTAGAGGTAGGGTCTGGCTAAATAGCCCTGGCTCTCCTGGAACTTGCTATGAAAACCAGGCTGTCCTCAAACTAACAGAGATCCTCCTGCCTCAGACTCTGAAGTGCTTGAAATAAAGGTATGCATCCCTATGCTAGCTCCCATTTTTCTTAAAAACTAAGTTTGTTATCTTTTTCTATCCCAGTGACTTTTAATCCTTACAGTGTACTGGGATCTCCCTGTAAGGCTCTGAAAAACAGCATAGCATGTGGTCACTCCCCAGGTGATTTAAATCAAGGTCTTTGAGAAATAAGGCAAAACATATGTAATTTTTAGTGCGAGCCTCAGAAAATTCCAATGTTCATTCAGGTTTGAGTTCTGTTTTTGTTTTTGAGACAGGGTCTCACTATGTAGCCCTGGCTCTCCTGAAACTCGCCTTGTGAACCAGTTGGCCTTGAACTCAAGAGATCTGTTGGCCTCTGCCTCCTGGGTGCAGGGATTAAAAACGCGTGCCACTGCTGGGTGGTGATGGTGCACGCCTTTAATCCCAGCACTCTGGAGGCAGAGGCAGGCGGATCTCTGTGAGTTCGAGCCCAGCCTGGTCTACAAGAGCGAGTTCCAGGACAGGCTCCAAAGCTACAGAGAAACCCAGTCTTGAAAAACTAAAACAAAACAAAAAACATATGTTACCACACCCAGCTAGGTTTGAGAATTTTTGTTCTCAACTCTTACTTATATCACAGCACTTAATGAACTATATTGCAATTATTGATTTACCTAGATATCTCTCTCACCAGATGATGAGCTCTTTAGACACAGAACTTTGTCTTGTTCATCTTTTCATTTTAATCACCTTATACAGTGGCTAGGCTTTTACACAGTTTTAGTAAATGATATCATACAAGGATTTTTTTTTAGATTTATTTATTATGTATACAACATTCTGCCCCCATGTATGCCTGCACGCCAGAAGAGGTCGACAGATCTCATTACAGATGGCTGTGAGCTACCATGTGGTTGCTGGGAATTGAACTCAGGACCTCTGGAAGAGCAGCCCCTATAAGGATTTTTTTTTTTATAGCTAAAATAAGATATGATTCCCAAAGCTCATGTGTCAAATGCTTAACTCACAACTGGTGGTGCTATTTTGGGAGATGTTACAACTCTACTGAACATGGGCCTAGCTGTATGTAGTGGGGCCAATGGTATGTGCCTTTGAAGGTTCTTCTCTCTGATTTGTGTCTGCCATTAAGTCAAAGAAATTCTATATACTTCCTTTTTCATGGTGTCTTTCACAGGTGCATAGGGCCAAGTGACCATGGACTGAACCCTCTGAAACAGTGAACTAGACTAAATCCTTTAAGTTGTTCTCTCGAGTATTTTGATTATAACTAAACAAAAGTAATAAAAATAATTGTACTTTTCTGGTAATGAGTAAAGTAAGTCAATTAATATTTTTTCCTCAAGGGGAAAGTTAAGATCTTAAAATGTATTTTATTTTTTAAAAAATGATTTTTATTACTTTAAATATGTATTTTGTGGGGGGGGGAAGCAGGTGCTGGTGTCTGCAGAGGACAGAGGCATTAGAGTCCCATGGAGTTGGAGTTACTGGTGATTATGAACTATCTGATGAGGAACTTAGGTTCCCTCTGGAACAGTAGCATGCATTCAGGACCTCTCCAGCTGCCTTTAAAATGTTACTAACGACTGCTGGGAGAAGGAAAATTAGCCCCCTCAGGGATGAGCACCTGAAACCACATATACACAAACAACAAAAATAGACTCATCAAGTTATATTTATATATTTGTGCATATGCACACATACACACATATATGTATTTGACAATAATAATCAAATGAGAAAAACATTGTCAGCTTGAAAATGTTAAGAGACATGGGAGGGGTTGGAAGGCAGGTACTTGAAGGGGCTAAAGTGAGGAAAGGGAGGCAGAAAACTGGTGTAATTCTATGCCAATTAAATCATGTTAAAATTAATCTTTAAGATAAAATTTAAGGGGCTGGAGAGATGGCTCAGCGGTTAAGAGCACTGACTGCTCTTCCAGAGGTCCTGAGTTCAATTCCTAGCAACCACATGGTGGGTTACAACCATCTGTATTAAGATCTGGTGCCCTCTTCTGGCCTGCAGGCATATGTGCAGGCAGAACACTGTATACACAATAAATAAATATTTAAAAAAAAAAAACAAAAAATTTAACAGTATTAGGACACATTATTTGCACAAAGTAATGGGTTTTGTCGTGACATGTTCACAAAGTATTTTGGCCATATTAATCCCCTTACCACAAAAATCTGGTCCTTCAGAGTCTAGCTGATCTGACTAAAAGTGATCCATAGCTATTGTTCCATATCTACTTTCCTGGAAATGATAATTTAATTTTTTGTGGTTGAATAATCCCCCACATATATACACATATACATTTTCTTTACCCATTTATCCACCAATGGGCTTCTAGGCTAATTTTATAGTTTAGCTATTATAGTGTTGCAATAGACATGAATGTGCAGATATTTCTACTGTATGCTAATTCTGAGTCCTCTGCATATACTCAGGAGTATATAACAGGATCATGTGGTAGCCATATTCTTGATTTTAAAAAGGTTAATGTTTTGTGTGTGTGTGCGTGTGTGTGTATGATTTATGAGGGGAGGGAATGTAGGCCATGGCACATGTTTGAAGGTAAAAGGAAAACTTTAGTGGAACATGGCTCTCTCTTTCCACCTTTAGGTGGGTCCCAGGGATGGAACTCTGATCATCAAACACATGACAACTGAGCCATCTTACCTGACTTTATGTTTAGTTTTTGTGGAATTTCCACATTGTTTTCACAGTATTGATATCAGGGTTCTGTTCACCCTTGCAATCTTGAAAGCATTTTTGTTTTCTTAATGGTAGTCATTCTGTCTGGGCTGAGATGGAATCTTGTTTACAGTCAAGGAATTGTGGCGTTTCCCCCACCATGTATTTATTGGCTACTTGTACTTCTTTTGAGAATTATTTTTTAATTCACTTGCTCATGTACTGATTGAAAACAGATTTTTAAATTTATGTTTCAGTGCTTAACTTTTTGAGTTCATATCAAATTATATCAAATACCATCAAAATTCCAGAAACATTCTTCACAGAACTAGAAAAAAGAAACATGAAATTCAAGTAGAAGCACAAAAGACTCTGAATAGCCAAAGCAATTCTGAGCAAAAGGAGCAACGCTGGAAGCAGCTCGATATCTGATTTAAGAAGCCATAGTAACAAACCAATATTGTACAGTCACAGAAATAGCCACGAAGACCACATCAGAGGACTTGGAAATAAACCCCAATTCTTGACAATGGTACCCAAAGCATAAACTAGACAGAAGACACCTCCTCCACAAATGGGTCTATGAAGCCTAGCTAGCCACATGTAGAAGACTGAAACTAGACCCCTTTCTATAGTCTATAAAAATCAATTCAAACTGTCAGAGCCCTTAATGAATGATGAAAGATCAGCATGCTAGAAGAAATCATATGGAAAACACTTCAAGATACAAACACAGGCAATGGTTTTCAGAATAGGTTTTCAATAACCCAGGACAAAATAGCAAGAATTGACAAGTGGGGTTCAATGGAGTTAAAAAGCTTCTGCAAGGCAAAGGAAAACGATGGCTGGAGTAAAGGAGACAGACAGCCTGAAGATGGGAGAAAGGCAGATTTTCGTAAAAGCAGTTTTGGATGTGTGGTGTGCTGCAAAGGTCAGTTCTAGTTCGCTCCTCCCACCCTATGTGTCCTGGGGATCAAACTCCCATGGTCAGGCTTGGGAGCAAATGCTAAGCCCTCTCACTGAACCCTGGGAGATTGTTTTGAAATGTACTTTTCAACTGGAAAAGTTATGACTTCATAGAATAGTTGCATTTTAAGTATAAAGTTCCTTCACTTTACAGAAGGAACTGAACTTCATGTACCTAAGGGGGTCCAAAGACCTATAGTTAATCAAGCCCGAGCTGGTTACCGGATGTGGATATCATTATGGCCAGCTCATACTCCAGCCTAACTCTCATCTTTCCCCTCTGACTGTAAACACAAGTCTCCAAAGCTCTAAAACGATTAGCTTAATTTTCTGCCATCTGAGTTAGCTGAGTATATAATCCACACTCTGTTTCAAGAAAACCACCTCTTAATTTAGACCCTGGGAGATTCTGGCAGACCTGAGGTTTTCAAAACCAATTACATTAGATAGAAAAATGAGAACAAAAGACAGTAATAGAAAATCTAACTACTACTGACTACCCTCAACTTTTCATTTAACTTAAGGGCCTTAGACTCCTAATTTTAACATGATTAAAAGACTACTCTTGGAGTATTTTTAAAAATTATTTTTACCACTATAATGGATTGAGATTAGTATAGGAATGCCTACTTTTTTTTGTTAAGTACAAAATAATCTGTTTTGCTTACTAGCAGAGGTTTTCATTTTCATTAGAAATAGTCTTATTATGCTGGCATGGTGGGACATGAGTTAAAAGTCAACCTTGACTACATAGTGAGATAGTGAGACCCTGTCTCATTATTCCCAAAGAAGTGAAATTACAAGTTCATCATTACTCAGGCATATCAACTTTCTTTCAAGTGATCCAAAACTTCCATTTTCTTCAAAACACAAATTGAAATATTTTAGCCTTTTATCCTACTTCATTAAAAAAAATTAGCATCTGACTTACCCCTTTGGCAATACAAAATCCTCCTAGATTGGCCGCTTACTAAATAATGTCAACAGTTTGATATTATCAAGAACAAAGTTCTCAGCTTTACAGGCACAAATAAATTTTCTTGGTTAACTTACTCAAAAGATGAGAAACTTATTCAAGCTACTAAAACTCTTGAGATTAAATGATAAACCAAATACCAATTTAAATTAAAGAGATGATATACATCTATAAATTCCAGTACGCAGGAAGTGGAGGGAGGAGGAACAGGAGCACAAGGCCATCCTAGGCTACATAGTGAGTTTGAAGCCAGCTTGGGATATACCCCTCAAAAGAAAACAAACAAAATCACAGAGAGGTTTATCTTCAAATTGAGTTAGAGTACGTCTGTACTTAAGGTATTCTTATCTCTCTCTCTCTTTTTTTTAAAGAATAGGGTGGGTTGTGAATTCGAATTTTTAGAGATTTATTTATTTTTATTTTATGTGTATTGTTGTTTTGCCTGCCTGTATGTTTGTGGACTCTGTGCATTCGGTGCCCATGGAGGCCAGAGGCAGGCATCAGATCCTCTGGAACTGGAGTTACAGATGGTTGTGAGCCACCATGTGGTTGCTGGGAATTGAACTCAGGACCTTTGGAAGAGCAGGCAATGCTCTTAACCGCTGAGCCATCACTCCAGCCCCGGTATTCTTATCTCTTATTCAGATTATGGGGAATTGAACTGATTAGCAGGGGAGTATTTATGCTTGAAATATCATTAGTTTTATTTGTATCCATATTACAGTATGTTTCTTTGATAATAAACTGCTAATATCCTTGACTGTACTTAGTTTAAAAGTACTTTAAATTTTTTTAGCCGGGCGGTGGTGGCACACGCCTTTAATCCCAGCACTCGGGAGGCAGAGGCAGGCAGATCTCTGTGAGTTCGAGGCCAGCCTGGTCTACAAGAGCTAGTTCCAGGACAGGCTCCAAAGCTATAGAGAAACCCTGTCTCGAAAAACCAAAAAAAAAAAAAAATTATTTGTGTGTGTATGACACGTGTGCCCGCAGAGGTTAGAGGAAGGTGCTGGATACCCTGGAAATAGAGCGACAGGTGTTTGTGAGCCACCTGACATGGGTGCTGGAAACCAATCGCAAGACCTCAGGAGTGTTCTTAACTGCTGAGTAATCTCTCCAGCCCCAAGAGCCTTTTTTATTCTTTAATGTCAAGGCCAGCTGAAGGAAACCCTGTTCTATCAACAATACATTTATGAACCACCTCTTTAAAAGATACTATTCATATAATATCTCATTTGTAGTGTCTTGACTTCCTAACTTTTCAGAGGACATTTGCTAACATTTTATCCTCCAAATTTCCTTTTGCAATGACCACAAAGTAACTAAGAATGTTTTCCCCACTTCCCTTAATGAAGCAAGGCCAACAACAGTTTGATATCTATTTAGTACACAACTACAATCATCAGAGAGAAGGTGACAGTGTATAACATTTAATTTTTTCAATCATTATCTAGGCATAAAGTCCACCTTCAGTATTAAGTAAATTATAGCCACTTTAGACCACATCTCATTTCAAAGGTAGAGATTTCTGTAATCTATTGCATCCCAGGCAAACATCTAACAGCCTCTCTGGCGCCTTAGGAGGAGCTTGAATTGTTTCTAATGCAAAGTCTCTATTGCTTCATATGTTCTTTATTTGTTATCAAACATTAGGGAATGGAAAGAAAACAAGGTTCTGGGGTTGAAAGGAAGACTTACCCCACAATCAATCAATTCTACATCAAGGAGATATGCAGGCAGATAAAAACATAACTATTATTTACTGTTTTTTTTTTCTTTTTCTTTTTGTGGGAAGGTGGGGTGAGGCAGAGCTGCTCACCTCGGGATGGCCTGGAAACAGAACGACTTGCTAGCTGTTTTTCTCCTTTTTACCATTTTGTTCTATCCACGCCTCCACCTATGAGACTAAGATTATGCAGCTCACATTTAGGGTGGGGCCTTGTCTCTCTTAGCAACTCTCATCTGGAAATGTTGGGACCTGGAGGTGTGTTTTACTAATCTCCTAGGTATTTCTTTTCTTTTCTCTTTTCTTCTTTTTTCCCTTTTCTTTTCTTTTTTTTTCTTTTTTTTTTTTTTTTTTTTTGGTTTTTTGAGACAGGGTTTCTCTGTAGCTTTGGAGCCTGTCCTGGAACTAGCTCTTGTAGACCAGGCTGTCCTCAGACTCACAGAGATCCACCTGCCTCTGCCTCCTGAGTGCTAGGATTAAAGGTGTGTGCCACCACCGCCGAGCTCTCCTAGGTATTTCTTGATCTGATCCAATAAAAATGATAGTAAGATTAGCCATCATACTCGATAAGATTAAATTTTTAGGACAACTAAAATATTCATTATCTCTGCTTCTTTTACAAATTTACTTTATGCTCCCTAACTTTTCAAACCTTTTCTTGCCAGGTGGTTGTGGAGCATGCCTTTAATCCCAGCACTTGGGAGGCAGAGGCAGGTGGATGTCTGAGTTAGAGGCCATTCTGCTCTATAGAGATAGTTTTAGTACAGCCAAAGCTATACAGTGAAACTCTGTCTAGAACTCCTCCCAAAACCTTTTTTTAAGGTTCATTTTAAGATTATTTAGGTTAAAATATTTTTTGCACATCATTTTTAACTCTAATTTTTATTTATTTTTCTGTTTATGTGTGTTTTGCCTACATGGATATCTGTGTACCACATGTGTGTATCTGTGCAGAGGCAGAGACAAGAAGAGGGCAAAATAACCTTGGAACTGGAGTTAGAGATGTTTGTGAGCCGCTATGTGGGTGCCAGAATTGAACATGGGTCCTCTCAAAGAGAAGTCAGTGCTCTTAAGCACTAATATACTATTTTTTAAGGCATGACTTTTATAGAGAAATAGATTGCACATTGTATTCTCTGTTGAGATAACTCAGAATGAAGAGAGACTTCCTATACAAACAAGAGGTATCTGGGAAGCCCATAGTGGCACCCCATTAACACCATATTAGACACTTATAGTTTATACTGAAGGAGAATCTTGTAGTTTTGCCAAGTCCTGGGTCCTATTTAGAGAGGTGCTTGGATTTATACATCACCCAAGGAGGAATCTATGTTGTTTTCTACCACTGCCACCATACGTTTTCTTCTAAACCCACAATCTTGCTACTGGATACATCAGTTTAGTAACTACTGTCTACCTTCCATTATATCAAATTAAACTTCATAAATGGTAAAATACCATTCCCACAGAACAGCTAATAATATATATCTCTACCCCCTGGAACAAACTGTTTAGGAGGCACTCCACCAACCATAGTCTAGATCCAGTGGTTCACATTGTACTGTGTCCAAAAGAAAACTAGTCCCTTGCAGTCACGAGCAGTAGAGGAACTGAATCCAGATTGGACACACACAAAATGAGCATACCTAACAGTTGAGTTCACTACTTCCAGGTAAACCTATCCCAGAACTGGCAGACCAGTGTGAGAAATTTCCATAGCTTAGGCCACTAAAGCATTTTCACAAACAATGTTCAATATAGCTGAAAAAAGCTGCACAGAGATTACTGTGTAGTGATATGTTTTGTGTTAACAAATAAAGCTTGCCTGAAGATCAGAGTACAGAGCTAAGCCACTAGATGCCAGGGAGTAGTGGCACACACCTTTAATCCCAGGACTCCGAGATAGAGGCAGAGGGATCTCTTAGTTTAAGGCCACCCAGGGCTACATGAGATTTGAATCTGTCTAAAAGAGAGACAGCTCACACAAAGGTGATCCCAGCACTTGAGATCCCACATCTTTAATTTCAGCACTAGGGAGGTGTAGATAGGAGTGATATGGCTGGGCAGAGAGAGGAATATAAGGCAGGAGGAGGAGACAGGAACTCAGTGCAGTCTAAGGTCTGGTGGAGAAGTTGCAGTCTGAGGATGAAGTCTAGGCATGCAGTCTGAGGTTGCAGTCTGAAGCAGTCAGCCAGAGGACACAGTCTGAGCATGCAGTCTGAGGACAGGATCGCCTGAGGTAGAGGTAAAAAGGTTGCTCTAGTAACTGGCTGCTCTGCTTCTCTGTTTTCTCCACTTTCACTCCCTAATATCTGACTCCGGGTCTTTATCATTAAGTCCAATTTGAATTCGTGTTACACTACTGCACATTTCAACCAAAGCCTGTACACCCTTACCTGTCATCTTAAAATGGCAGGAGTCTTGTGACTTCTTTGGGGAACAAGACCTGAGAATAGCATGAATTGCTCTCCTTGTGACGAGACCCTGGAGACCCTGATCCATTTGGCAAGGACCTATGGACAGTTTGCTGCATAATTCTGCATGTGACCTCAGGAGCCTATGTGCTACCTGCTCTTCTTGCTTTCACCGTGCTAACCATACTACTGGCTTGAATGAGTCACAGCAGGTCATAAAGTTTAATGATACATATTTGCATAACTGTTCTGACAAGAATGATTTTAACCACAAGAGTCTTGGAGAAATGCTAATAAATAGATGGTATCAGGAGTTAATGGGAACAGTCGAGAGACAGGGAATGAAGTAGAATCATAGAAACCCACAGTTCTGTAATTTCTAGTAATGGTGCCAATACTCCAAGAACTTAAGGGAGAAGGACATGAAAGCAAGACATAAACAGTGCCAATAATTAAGTTTTCAAGTTATGTTGCCATAGGAAAAATGGAAAAACCTGTTATATCCTCAGAGGAGATGGAGTAGTCAGAAAGTAGAATGAATTGACCCAGTTTCGACTATTGAGTTGGTTGTGAGAACCCAGCCCCTACCAGATGTTAATATTAACCACTAGAGACAAAACTTGTCTCTCTCTGCATGAAGCTGTAACTGCATGTGCTGCCAACTGAGCACACTGTTCTACCTGTAGGTGTGCCTAGTCAGAAAAGCTCCTATGTAGCTTGCAAGACTGCTTATGTTTCTAACAGTAGAGATACAGACCAAAAAGGTAATGGCTATTGGTGGGAAAGTTGGGGACAGAAGGGGAAAGAAGCAAGGAACAAACTGGCAATTACTGTAATCATGTTTTAGAAACTTAGGAAGTAAAAACTGATTGTAAAACTGTTTATGCAGACCATTGAAACTGTGTAAATAAAGACAGCTGAGGCTATGGGGCCACTTGTTTGAACAACAACAGGTGGTAACAGTTTCTTTAAGGAGCCTACTTCTCACATCCATCCCAGGTCATCGAAAGGCTGCTAGCACTAAAATGTGTTGTTCTCACCTATGAAAACCACTCTATAAAACTGGAGGAGGTGGGCATACTACTAGATACATAATGATAACACTTGAGTACAAGAAGTTGAAAAACAAGAAAACATGACACCCACCCAAAAACATAACAGTTCTCCCTCTAACAAATGATTCCTAAGAAATGAAAAATTTATGAAATGCCTGAGAGTGAATTCAAAATAATGAACTAAGGAAACTCCGAGGGATACAAGAGAATATAGATAAGTTAATAAAATCAGAAAAATGATTTCTACCTGAATAAAAAATGCAACAAAGAGGCATTATAGAACTAAGTAGAAATATCAGAACTGAAGAACTCAGTGAATTTAATATGCATGAAATTGAGATGATTGCGAGCAAAATCAAACAAAAATTTCTAAATGTTAAGAAGGGTCAAGCAGGTCTTTTGAAATAATCTAAAACAATGGATGAAGAAGAGTGAATAAAGCCTATAGAACTTAAGGACTTCGGCAAACAAATCTTCATGTTATGGAAATTCCAGAGGAAGAAAAGACACAGGGAAGAGAACAGACATATCCTTGAAGCTCAAAAGACTCCATTTAGATTCAACCCAAAACTATTTATTGATGCACATCATAACAATTTCCAAAGCCAAAGGACGAATTCTGAAAGGAGAGCAAAACATAAAGTTACATATAAGGAAATCACCATGAGAATCTTAGCAAATTTCTCAGATGAAACCTGGTAGGCTAGAAGAAACAGAGTGCTGAAGGATATAGAAAAAAAAGCCAGCCAAGAATATTTTTTTTTCAATAAGTATTATTTCAAACAAGCAAAAGCTAAGCTACTAGCCTAGCATTTTTAAAAAATTGGAGGTGCTTCAACAAGAAACAGAAGTATTTTTATTAATATAAAAACATCCGAAAGTACAGATTTCACTAATGGATATAAACTCATAATAAAATTCATAGTAACACATTTCGCTATGCTGAGAGTGGAACATAACCTTTGAAATACCTAGTAGTAGCAAGTTTAGAAGTGTAAGTTATTAATGGTAATTATATCTATAAAGTCATTAAGGAAAAACAAAGTATATAAATCTAGATTAAGGCCACAGAATTATAAATTATGTGTGTGGCATCTAAGTATTTGTCTTTTAAAAACTTTATGTATATGAAGTGTTTGCCAGCCAGTATGTATATCTATGTGTATCATGTATGTAAATGGTACCTGAGAAGGCCAGATGAGGGCATCAGACCCCCTAGAACTGGAATTACAGATGGTTGTGAAACACCATGTGGATGTGCTACAAGCTACAACATTATATACAGTAATTGCTCAGCTATCTTTTCATGAGTGACTTATCAGAACCAAGGGATCTGCTAAAGGCTAAACCAAAGGCAAGACTTTTTTGGCATTATTGTTTTGTAAATAAAGTGGCTGTCCTTTGCTGTAGATTTTTTTTTTCTGTAGCTAACTCCCTTTACATATTTGGGAATTGATTCCCACAGTTCAGAATTGCTTAGTGAAAACAGTTTCCCACTGGCTAGGCCTTGTTCCTCTCTCCTAGGTAAGTGCTGAAATCTGCCTTCCTGCAATTATCTTTATCAGCAGGTATTTGGTCAGAGTTTAGGGTCCAGGCAAAGAGCATCCCATCTAAGATAGTCATAGATCGACAAGGATATAGAATTACTACCTGCCCAAGCTGCTGCTCTGGTTTTACCCTGACAACACCAATGATCAGAATGGCTGATAACAGTATAGCCCGGAACTGATAATTTAGAGGCCTGGGTGTCTTCTTCGCTTAGAGCAGTTAAGTCTAACTCCAGACCTAGGCCCATAGAAACTGTAGCATCTGGTGTACATGCTATCTGATCAAGAGCCATCAGTTTCCTCCCTGACTGTTTACATAGGTTGCTTGGTTACCTGATTCTGTGCTTGATGGGAGAAAAGAAGCCACACACTGACTTAAGTAATCCGTGCCCTATTCATAATTTTACAAAAAGAAACATTTTAACCTTTTACCAACCACCTAAAAATGTAACATAGCACACTAATCTTCCCCTCCAGAATTTCCTGATAATTTTCTTCATTAAGGAGTACACTGGACATGTACTAGCCACTCCCATGGATCTCTCCCTCCCTCCCTCTCTTTCCCTCTCTCTCCCTCCCTCTCTCTCTGTGCGTGTGTGTGTGTGTGTGTGTGTGTGTGTGTGAGTGAGTGAGAGAGAGAGAGAGAGAGAGAGAGAGAGAGAGAGAGAGAGAGAACCCTTATCTGATTTTCTGTGTGGCAAAATAATTTTGGCCCTGGTACCTGCTAGGCTTGGGGAATTGCTGGCTTTAAGGGAATATATGAGTGATAACATTGGTAATGAGGAGGACAAGGTAGAACAATGTAGAAGTTAGATTTCTTACTCCTCAAATCTTTACCCTCAGACTTCTGGTCCCCCACCTTTAGCTATTTGTGGCGTCTTTAATTGAACCCTGAAAGGGAGTCTTAAAGGTGAAAACTTCTAAGGCCTCCTATATGGATGCTGGGAATTGAACCTGGATCTTCTGCAAGAAAAATAAGTGCATCTTTGGAAAGTGAGAGGTTTATTTTGTTTGTTTTTAAATGGATATTGTTGAGTGTCATGTTAAAAAGATGGGGCTGGAGAGATGACTCATTGGTTAAGAGCACTTGTACCCACAAAGGCCAGAAAAGGGAGTTAGATTCCCTGAGACTGGAATTAGACTTACTATGTAGATTCTGGGAACTGAAACTGGGTCTTCTGAATGAGCAACCACTGTTCTTTTTTTTTTTTATTTTATTTTTTGGGAATCAATGGCGCAACCACTGTTCTTAACCAGAGCTATCTTTTCAGGCTTCCTTTTTCTTTTCTTTCTTTTTTTTTTTTTTGAGACAGAGTCTCTCTACATAGCCCAGAGTTGTCCTGAAATTCACTATGTCCTCAGACTCACAGAGATGCACCTGCCTCTGCCTCCTGAGTGCTGAGAATAAAGATGTATGCCACTGTGTCGACTGTCCAATTATTATTTTTTAAATGTTTATTACTTATTTTATGTGTATGGACATTTTTGCAAATATATGTCTATGTGCCATGCAGGTGCTTGGTGCCTATAGAGGTCAGGAGAGGGCACCCAATCCCCTGAAACTCGAGTTATGCACAGCTGTGAGCATTCATGCGGGTTCTGGGAACTGAACGCAGGTCATTTGCAAGAACAAGTGCTCTTAACTGTTGTATCATCTCTCCACCCACAATTATTGCATTTTAAATGAGTTTAAATGAGGTCTGGGTGTCCAACTTGCAGCCCTGAGGCCATATGCATCCTAGGATAAATTTGAATGCAGTCCAATACATGTTTAGATGACATATCAAAATGTCAAAAGGATGAACTGATAGAATAGCCACAAAGGAAAGAATTACAGATTGAGAAAGAGAGAAAAATCAAAACTTATCACTATGGAAAACTAACAACAATAGCAAATAAGAATAACAACAAATAATAAACAACAACAAATAATAAAAGGAGCAAAGACCCACATGATTATAACACAGCAAGTAGTATGTATCTATGTGTCAATGACAATTTCGAATGTAAATAGTCTAAGGTCTACAATTTAAAGACCAAGAAGTCCAGTGAGATGGCTCAGAGGGTAAAAGCTCCTGTCATGCAAGCCAGAATGGGGCCTTGAATTTGACCTCATGGTAAAGGACTCCTAAAACTTGTCTTCTGACCTCCACACACATGTTGTGGCATGTATATGAGCTCCCTCTATGTATAGACACACATAATAGGAAATAAAAAATTTTAAGCTATAAAATAGATGAACAAATGCATAAAATCACAGGATCCAACAATATACTGCCTACAAAAAACTGACTTTATCTATAAAGACATACAGACTGAAAAGTGAAGAAAAATATTCCAAGCAAATGTAAGTGAAAACAAAAGCATGAATTATATATTTATATCAGATATAACAGACTGCTTTGAGATAATGCTCTTGTACACTGCCAAGATTTGTCACTTGAACTGGTTTAATAAAATGCTGATTGGCTAGTAGCAGGCTTAGGTAGGCAGGAAGTAGAGGTGGGGCAAGAAGACTAGGAGAATTGGGGAAGAAGGGTGGAGTCAGTCACAGAGGAAGCAAGATGAGAATGCTGCACTGAGAAAAGGTACCAAGACACGTGGCTAAACATAGATAAGAATTATTGGTTAATTTAAGTGTAAGAGCTAGTTAGAAATAAACCTGAGCTACTAGCCAAACATATATAATGTAAGCCCCCTGTGTGGTAATTTGGGAAGCAGCTGTGGAATATGGCAGGGCAGAAACTCACCTCTGACTACAACAGGCTTTAAGTAAAAGATCATAAAAAAGACAATCATAGTATAATAATAAAAGGATCAAATCAACAAAGGACATACCCAACTAACACTGGAACACATCATCTATACAGGAATTATTACATCTAAAGAAATGACACTGCAATCGCGCAATAGTTTCAACATTCTACTCAAAGTAAAGGGTGGATCATTCGAAAAGAAAATAAACTTTGGCTTTAAACTACACTCTAAACCAAATGGACCTGAAAATGTTTAAAACATTCCACCCTAAGGCTATAGTGCACACATTTTTTCCCCCCTCAGTGTGAGTCTTCCTATTAGGTCATATGTTAGTTTATAAGAAAGCCTTAACATACTTTAGATACCAGAATCATTTCAAGTATCTTTTCTGATGACAATGATGTATACAGAAAATAGCAGAAGGAACTTCAGGAATTACAAATACATGGAAATTAATGTGTTACTAAAGAGCTAGTGCATCAAGGAAAAAAATTAGAGAAATTAATTATTTAAAAAAATTAGGAATGAATAGATAGAAATACCATATACCCAAGCCTATGGTACATAACAAAACAACTCTAAGAGGGAAGTTTATGCCAATAAATACCTACTTCAGAAAAGGAAAAAAAATCACAATTAGTATTGAATTGAAGGAACTAGAAAATAATATGTAAAAAAATAGAGTAGATAATATACTTCTTAAAGTATAGGAAATATTAATGAAGCAAAGAGCTGTTGTTTGAAAGGATTAAAAACTAAGAAATCTTTTAGACTAGGAAAAAGAGTCAAAATCAGATTTAAAGGTACACATGACAACCAATGCCACAAAAGAAGAGCTATATGCTAAGATTGGCTAATTTGAATAAATGAATAGGTCCTGTACATGTGCAACATACCAAGATAAAATATCTAAAAAAAAAAAGTAGTCTTAGGACCTGATGGCTTCATGGATGAATTCTACAATGATTTAAAAATGATGACTTATTTCTCAAACTATTCAAGAAAATTGAAAATCAGGGAAATGAATCTATGAGACAAGCATTCCTCTGATACCAAAGTCCAACAAAGACATGGCAACAACAAGACAAAAATAGTACAGATCAATATCCTAGATAAAAATATTTGCAAAAGTTCTCATCAGTATCAAGCTGAATGCCACAGCCCATTAAAAATATACTGACTGTAACCAAGCGATACTCATCTCATGGTTTAATCTATGTAAAACAATAACATACATTACAGTAATTCAAGACAAAATCTAGAGGCAGTAAAAGTAGTTGACAAAGTTCAACTCCTCATGATAAAAATTCTAAAAAGATCAAATGTCTAGAAGACATGCATGTCAAGATAATATGGTGGGAGGTCTTTCTGCATTTGTGTTGCTTTCATTGGTTAAATAAAGAAACTGCCTTGTCCTTTTGATGGGGCAGGACTTAGATAGGTGGGGGAAAAGAGAACAGAATGCTGGGAAGAGGACAGAGACAGAGAGCCGCTGCCATGAAGCTTCCAGGTCAGACATGCTGAATATTTCCCGGTAAGCCACGACCTCGTGGTGACACACAGATTATTAAAAATGGGTTGAATCAAGATGTGAGAGTTAGCCAAGAAGAGGCTAGATGTAATGGGCCAGGCAGTGTTTTAAATGAATACAGTTTCTGTGTAATTATTTCAGGGGTTAAGCTAGCCGGGCACCAGGAACATGGCCTGCTTCTCTTACTACAATAATAGAGTCAAAGTATGATAAATCCACAGGTAACATCACACTAACTGATGAAAACAGAAAGCTTTTTAAAGATCTGGAGTAAGCTATGGATGCTCTTTCCCATGACATTTGTTAACTATGATACTGAAAGAAAGAACCAAAGGGCATTCAAACTGGAAAGAAGTCAGTCCAGCATTCCTTGTAGCAAACAGTATAATCTAACACATAGAAAACGCTGAAGTTGCAACCCCCAAATCTCTCAGAACTAATTTAGTGAAGTCACAGAATATAAATCAACATACAAAAATCAATAGTTCCATTATTCTTTTAAAACATTTTATTTTTTCTGTGTTGGTGCCCAAACCCAGATATTTGCCTATTATAGGCAAAGACTTAATTTCTGATATATATATTATATACATAGAATATATGATATATAATAGTTATCCCCAACTTTTTTACTGTAGTAAAATATATATAATTTTCACCATTTTATCCATTTCAAAGTGTGTAATATAGTGTTTCTATACACTAAAACACTAAAAATGAACTATCTAAAAAGAAAATTAAGAAAATAATCCTGGGACTGGAGAGATGGCTCTGTGGTTAAGAGTACTACTTGCTGCTCTTGTAGAAGATCCGGGGTTGGTTTCCAACACCCACATCAGACAATTCACAACAACTTGCAGTTTCAGTTCCAGGGGTATCTTCTGACTTGAAAGGGCACCACACAAGGGTGTACATATAAACAAACAGGCCCACACATACATATATAAACAAAAACAAAAATTTAAAAATATTTAAAAGAAAATAATACCATTTCTAAATAGCTACACAAACACTCAGGAATAAATATAACCAAGGAGATAAAGATTTTTACACTGAGAAGTATAAAATATTGATATTGATTTGATTATAAAAACTAAAGGTAATTCAAATAAATGAGAAGATATTCCTTTTTTATGGTTGGAAGCATTAAAATATTGTTAAAATATCCCTATTGTTTGAAGAGATCTAAGAATTAAATGCAACTGCTATCAAAGAAACAAATTATTTTTCACATAAATTGGAAAAAGCTAAAATTTGACATCATAAAAGACCACAAATCATTAAAGCTCTAAAAGGATAACACTGAAGGTATTACACTATATGACTTCAAATACTACAAATCAATAGTAACCAAAACAGCATGGTCCTGATCACTGAAGGTATTACACTATATGACTTCAAAATACTACAAATCTATAGTAACCAAAACAGCATGGTCCTGATATAAAAATAGCCACACAGACTAGCAGAACAGAATAGAGAGTCCAGAAATAAACCTATACAGCCACAGTCACCTCACTTTTGATGTCACTGCTAAGCACATACACTGGGGGAAAGAACAGTCTCTTCAATAATTGATGTGGGGGGCTGGTGATGGCTCAGTGGGTAGAAGTGTCTGCTGCCAAACCTAAGGATCTGGGTTTGATCCGTGGGGCCTACACAGTGGAAGGAGAACACAGTTCCTGACATTATCCTTTGATCTCTACATACATACATGTATGCATATTCAAACACACACGTATACACATGCACACAATAATGAAAAACTGATGCAGATAAATGAAACTCTATGAGCATTTGAAAAAAAATCATTAAAAAAAGAGTAGGGACTAAACTATGTAACTACTATAGGAGAAAGGATAGAGGAAATATTTTGCAACAGTATACTAGGCAAGGACTTTTGGGCAATAGAGGGAATAAAAAAATAACAGGAGAAATATGTGAAAACTGTACATTTGACAAGAGATTAAACATCCAGAATATATAAGAAATCCAATTCAATAGGAAGGCCCAAGTAATCCAGTTAGAAACACGGCAAAAGACTTGATTAGATATTTAAAAGAAGATATGAAAATGGGCAACAGATATATAAGGCAGATAAATGAATAATAAAACCATAAGATATAGCTCATCCAAACAGACTGGCAGTTATCAAAAAGACAAAAGATAAGTGCTGGTGGATGTATGAAGAGAAGGGAACTCAGTATTAGCACGAATGAAAACTTGCAGATCTATTACTGGATAAGCTATCCTGTTCCTTAAAACAGAAAGATTAGAGCTGTTGAGCTTCCTAGGCCTGGCTGTAGGGGGGAGGGCCTTCCCTGCCCTCTCTTAAGGCTGGAGGGAGGAGGGAGGAGGATGAGAAGGAGAAGGAGCGGGAGGGGATGGGAGGGGGGGAGAAGTGGAAATTTTTGAATGGAAAAATAAAATAAAAAAAATAAATCTTGCTTTGCAGTAAAAAAAAAAAAAAGAAAAGATTAGAGCTGTTGAGATGGCTCAGCAGGTTAGAGTGATTGATGCCAAGACTGATGTCTTGAGTTTGATCTTTGGGATGCACATGGTGGAAGAATTCCCACAAGTTGTCCTCTCAGTATCCCCTCCCCTGACAGATACACACACACACACAGGGCGGAGGAGAATAAATGTAAAAAAAAAAAAAAACCAACAAAATCAGGAAGATTAAAAAAAGAAGACATCAAATCAGTATGTTGATGAGACATCTGAACTTCCATGTTCTTTCCATGGCAATAGCCAAGGCAGAGACCAAGCTAGGTGTCCAACAACAGATGAATGGATGAAGATGCGAAATACATGCACAATAAAATATTTTGTGACAAAAAGAAAATCCTGCATTTGAGTTACCATTATAAACCTGGAAGGTACTATGTAAAATGGAATGTTAGATACAGAAAGACAGATTCCACATGACCTCACTCGTATGTGGAATCTAAAAATGTTCTCATAATAGAGCAAGGGCTAACACAGACTGGTGAGGGGAAATGGAGGAGATGAGAGTTGAGTAAATAGATGCACAGTTATAACTGGATAGGCAAAAGGTTGCCCTCCAATTGTACATCATAGTGACTATAGCTAACAATAACATATATTTGAAAATACTTGGAAAAATACATTTAGAATGCTCTTAGCACAAAAGGTAAATATTTAAAGTGGTAAATATGCTACTAACTAACTTTATCATTATACAATTCTATATTATCAATAGCAGACTATATGCAATAATTGTGTCAGTTTTCTTTAAAAAACCAACATCAAATAACATAATTTTTAAATAAAACTTCCACTTTCCTTATCTAGCAGCACTTTCTTCTTTTTAAATGTTTATCATTCTATAGGTTTGCATTTTTCTATATTAAGTATAAAATCTGATACTTTCTTTACAGAAACCCTGTTTTTGGTTGTTTCCAGTTTCCTTTATATCAAATAGCAACAATATAAATAAGTCATGACTTTCTACATTTGTAAATTTTCAGTACAGACCCGAGAACTTCTCCACCTTCTATCAAGAGATTATGTGGGTGGTGGTACACATTGGGACCCTCAAGAAAGAATGAACTCTTTATCATATAGTAGAGGAAGCTGGGGATGTGATGATAGATTGATCTTAATTGTCAAGTTGAGATTTAGAACCAGCATGGAAGCAAAGCTTTAGGATAGGTCTCTGAGAGTCTCTAAATAGGATAATTGAGGAGGGAAGCCCCATTGTAACTTGGTAGTACCATTTGCTGGGGTAGGGTCCTGCTGAAAAAGAAGAAAGGTCGCTGAGTACGTCCATTTATCACAGTTTCCCTACTGAAGATACAATGTAACCTGCTGCCACAAGCTCCCCCGACACTATCACTCCCTTACCATAACAGACTGCCACCCTCAAACTATGAGCCCAAATAAACACTTCTGAAAGTGCTTTTGTCTGTTATTTTGTTTCTGCAATGAGAAAAGTAGCTAATTTAGGGGGTCTAGGAGAGGAGTCCACCTAATAGCTAAGCTATCAAGGTACCCAGGTCCATTCTCCTTCAACCTCAGCCCATTTGGTAAAGATGCAGCTAGTTGATCCCAATCTTCAGGGTGAGTATCTAACTAAAGAGGCAAAGAAATGTTTCTCCCTAGAGTTTTCAGAGGATGCAACTTGAGTTTGGATTTCTAGCCTCCAGAACTATGAGATATAAATTTGATACGTAGATCATAGTTTATGGTTCTTAGTTATGGCAGTCCTAGGATACTGGCACAATGCCTAATTCAGTCAATTTGAAGTTCATCTTGATGATTTAACGTTCTTTTTGGAAAATACTGGCTAAAATTAAAGCTACACTTTGTTTCCAACTTTCTTACTGTACTAAGATCAATACAATTTCCATCATTTTGTCCATTGTTAAGTACACAATTCAGTGGCATTAAATATATTTGAAAGTGTGCTTGCACGCATTTTTGTTGTTGTTGTTGTTTTTGTTTGTTTTTTTGTTTTTTGAGACAGGGTTTCTCTGGAACTAGCTCTGTAGACCAGGCTCTGTAACTCAGACTTTAATCCTGAGAGCTGGGATTAAAGGCGTGTGCCACCACCGCCCTGCTTGCACGCATTTTTAAGAGTCAGGTTTAGCTCCGACCAGTAAGAAAAGACAAGAGTGAACAAAGCCTTAAAGAACATTCTCAAAGTATATTTTGATCGTATCTAGGCCTGAGTATTTTCTGGCTCAGCAGAGGCCAGTAAGATTTTGCCTTATTTATATTGAAATTTTGATAAATTACAGGAAAAGTAGGAGTTAGTAAAGTGTAAATACACTACTACTTGGAAAAAAACCCTCAAATTTGGTTTCTACTAATAAATACAACTTTTCACCTTCATAAAACTCTATATATTTACCTTTTATGTTGTCTTAGATGGTAAACTTATTTTTAATTATTAAATCTGTATAATCACAATAAACTGGCCAACTCAATTTCTTAAAAACACATTCAACTATTTTTTTGTTTTGTTTTGTTTCTCAAACTCAACTTTCCCCTGGTCCTATGAGTTTCCTAAGACAAATTGTTAATCTTTGAAACTGCTACCTTTCTTCTACCACCCAGAAAACTTTCCTTAATACTTGAGAATGAATTTTTGAGATGTTTCTATACTTTAATAGTACTGAAAGTCTATAGACTGTAATACAGCAACTTCACTTCCTGTTGCAGACTCCACTGTACCTGAACCTTCACATCTTCCATAGATCCTTCTCCTTATGAGTTTTCACTGCACATCTTGGAAACTGCAGCTTTCGCCTTTTCACACACTTTACAGCCTCTCTTTGGCATATTAAATTACCACTAAGCCCTTGGTACTGGGACAGCTGCTCTGAAGACCAAGATGAATGTTCTGTGACTAAGGGATGGGCTGCTTAGGTAGGTTGGGCAGGGGGATGATTCACAGTACAGGCAGTCCCAAATGGGATTACATGTATACAAAGATATGATCATATATACTCTCTAACTTGAGGAATTTTCTATAATATTTTTGGACCCTAGATATGTGGAGAATTGAAACCACAGAAAGCAAAATTGTGGGAATTGGGGAGAGTAAAGTTTTTCCTGTGTAAATTCTAATTGTTAAAGCTTATGGAACCTGGGAGAGGAATATACAAAGTAATTGAAAGACAAGCATCTACTACAATTACCTAACCTCATTATTTTTCAGTAATTAGTACTAATATTTAGTAAAACATAACATCCATGTAATCTGAAGACTTACTTCATAGTCACCATATTCGGATACACTTTAATAAATTACATTAGAGACATAGTTCAGTGGTAGAGTGCTTGCTTAGTGTGTGTGAGGTCTTGAGTTCAAGCCATAGGACAGAAAAGTAATTAATGTAACTCACCATTGTTATTTCTATAGATGCAGAAAGTCCCCTGCTCTGCTGCTGATTTGTGAAAGTGCTAGGTAGTTTCCCATGAATAACTACAGTATATTCTAAGTTGGAGGGGATGCTCATTTAGTCTATTACCTTCTTTAAAGTTGGAAGGAACCTGTCGGTGGCAGGATTAGAAGTTCCTTCTAAATATTAAAAATTTCAAGTCATATATAATTTGCATGTATCACAGAATAAAATAGGCTTGAAAGCTCATGATGTGATCAGCTACTTTATTTCATCTTTGGTCTGAGAGGAATGATTCATTTGGGCACTTCCTCATCTATGTCCCTCTTCTGAAACCAGTTAGGAGCTCTTTGGCCACCAGGGTCTTTGGTAATAATTATGGGAGGCCAGTTCACCATCTGGCTTAAAAATTTAATCCACTGTCAGAAATACTAGCTATACCTATCTTCAAAAACTTCATATTCTATCCTTCCTCAATTCCATCCATCATTCCTTTTGTACTCTATTATTTAAAGATACAATGTGAATCTTCAGTGAACAGGGTTGAGTAATATGTTCTAACCCGAACAACACAAACTCCATAGAATCATCAAACCAACTCTGAGATTTTGTGTCTGAGTGTGGATTATTACACATTTTTGGCACTTTTTTTAAGCCTCTAGGTCTTACTAAGGTGAGCAAATGAGAAAACACACTTAAAAAATTAAAGAGCCATAAAAGGGCAAATCTACATAACACAAAGGCGATGAGAAGATTTTATGAAAAGGACACGGAACTAAATGACCACGTTTTCATGGTAATTTCATATTGCACAAATACTGAAACGAAACTTAAACGCCACGGCAACTGATTGTGGTTCCAAGAGTGGGACACGAGTCCTCATTCTAAATAGATGGATGCATTTCACCCAGAAGCGCAGGTCATGGCTCGGATGCTTAGGGCCACAACCAGGGACTGCAGAGAGGAAGCGTCGATCTCCACTCCACCTGCCCTGCCGCCGCAGACGCCGAGGCTTCCTTGGCGAGGTTCGCTAGGCGGTCTCGGAGAGGGGCTAAAGCCCGGCGAGACCGAAATCCCGTCAGGGAGGGCTGACGGCGGGTCACAGGTGAGGCGGCCCGGGATCAGCCGCCTCTGCCCACGGGAGACACTTGTCCCAGCGGCTACCGTTCTGCCACCCACGCAGCTCCCGCAGCCACCTCTAGGTTCACCCGCGCCTTCCAACGGAGCTGAGCCCACCGCGCGACCGCACCTGGTGCACAGCGGCTCCCCGGCGAGCAGGCGGGTCGAGCCGGCGGCGAACCGACGAGGCTGCAGGCTCGGCGGGGGATTGCTTCTGTCTGGGGCCCGCCGGGGAGGCTGCGTTCGTGCCTCGCGCGTCCCCGCACCGCGTCCGCCCAGCCAATCCCGCGCTACTCGCGCGCCCAGGAGCCCCGCTCGATCCCACTCAGGCTGGGCCCGGCTTCTTCCCGCTCCCGGCACTCCACAGCCGAGCTCGCCTCTCTCTCCTCCCCTCACTCTCCACGAGTTGCACGCCTCGGGGTGTAGCTCCGCCCCTGTCCCCGAGCCCGCCCCCGCAACCTCCAGAGCGAATGCTCCCGGTTCCCCTCGGTCTCTTCTTGCCAACCCGGCGTCTTGCTTGGGTCTCACTCCGCAGAGCCTTACGGGGCTCGCCCGGCCTGGCCCCTCCGCCTCCGCCGGCCCCGTCAGGGAGGCCGCCGCTTCTCCCGCCCCAGGCTCGCGTCTTCCCCGCCGGACTCGGGGTCGCGCGGCTCGACTCCGCCCCCTCCGCGAACCCGCGCACTCCTCTCGGGCCTCTTCCCCCCCCTCCCGTCCAGTCCCCCCCCCCTCAGGCCACCGGGCGCTCGGCCCCCTCCTTCCCGCTCGCTCGCTCGCCTGCCTCGCGCTCTCCGAGGCAAGCGCGCTCCCGGCCGGCGCGCTCCGGGCTCCGGCTTCTCCCGGCTCCTGTCAGTGCGGTGACTGCGCTGGGAAACATGGCGACCGAGGGAATGATCCTCACCAACCACGACCATCAAATCCGCGTCGGAGTCCTCACAGGTAACCGGGGGAGGAGGTCCGGGCCCCGCCACACTCAACTGTCCTCCACTTGCCGGAGGTTTCTCTCCTGGGGTGCTCCTCCTCTGCGGCCTCGGGCAGAGAGGGCAGGCTGAGGAGGGGGACCGGGAGAAGGGGGGGTGTATTTTACAACCGCTGAGAGCTGCGGGGCAGTCGGGTTGTCCCCGTGTGTTCCCGGGGGAGCTGGGGCAGGCCCCATGGGTGTCAGGCCCCCAGAGCCCTGGCGGTCAAAGTCTCTGGCCCCCGGGGACCGAGGGGCCGGTGCGGCGGGCGCTGCGGGGCTCCGCGCTGCCGGTGCGGGCGGCGGGATCCCGGCTCCGCAGTCTGAAGCACGCTGCTCGGGCTTGGCCGGGCGCCTCCTCCACTAAAGCTCTTCCGAGAGGGGGGAATCCCATCTCCACCCCCTTTGCTCCCCTCCCCCCACCCAGCGGCCCCGTGGCATCTGCCCGACACGACTCCCGGGTTCGGCAGGGGAAACTCTGCTCCGCCTCTGCTACCCCTTCGCAGGCTGGGTGTCCCCCTCAAGCAGCCGATGGGACACCCCTCACCTCCCCCGGGAGCCAGGTGATAGGCTCTAGTCCGGGACCCCGGAAAGTGCCTTCCTTCTGCTTTCCCTAGCAGAGGGCCCTCCCGCTCTGTCTGCCTCTTCTCCTTAGCAAGGACCGGCTGCTTCCCATGGCCGGGAAATCCAGCCCCTTTTTCTTGAGAAAGGATTTCCCCCAGTAGTCGGGTTCATTTCTTCCCCTCCCTTTTGGGACCCCCCACCTCCACCTCCCCACGACCCGGTGAATGGTCCTGAGACTGGTGAAGAGCATACTTTTCCCTCCCTCGCAGAAGTCGTGTGTGCTTTGCATGTCTGATTCCATTGCGTTGTATTTGGGTGATACCCCTGAGTTTGGAGATAGGCAGTTGCTGCAGGGCATGACTTCCAAGATGAATAGCAAGCCTATTTGTAGGGGTTCTGCTGTGGTTCTGTAGTTGGCATGGTTTAAGTGTAATTGAATGGAGAAGCGGGGGTTAAAGAATTCTATTTGGAGTCTGAGGCTTAGTTTGGAGTAAAGGAAATCCAAGACTTAGTGATGTGGTTTCGGAAAAAGAAGCAATGTAGATAGGAACCCTAGTGTCTTCCCTACTTCATTTAAAATTTTTTCTTTCTGTCGAATTCTGACAGGTTGAGATGATGCTTGGGAAGGAACTAAATGGAATGAAACTTGCTTTTATTATTAGGTAGAAACAAATCTTTGATTCTGCCAGCAGATACCGACTACCATGCTTAATTTAGCTGCTGACTTTTATGAAAAGAGGATACCCACTGCTCCGGTTTCCCCTTTTCGGTAGCTGAATATCCTTTCCATGACATCTCTGCAAATGTAAAGAGCAGTTCATTGACTTTTCCCAAGTCAAAGCCTCTGGAGTAAAGAAAGTGATCTCAATCAGTTGCAGGGAAGCCCCCCCCCCATCAGAATATGCAGATACTGTGCCTCTTTTCCTGCTGCAACTGTTTCCTTGTATGAAAACTCAGTTGTAGTTCACAGTTCTTAGAGTTGATCTTGTTGACTTTAAAAGAATCTGACAGTGTGATGTAAAAGTGCATACACTTTCTCAACCATAAGCTTTTAATGTTGGCCATGCCTTGAAAATTAAGTCGAGGGAAAGTGAAATTTTACAGAAACCAAAATATGTCAGCTGTCTGTGGAAATAGAAAGGCCCTAGGTGTTTAAAAGTTAAACTGTAGGGTTTATTTTTAAAGAGTATGTTTTGTTTATTGACTCTTAACCCTGTAGTTTTATTTAATTATCTTAATTTGGTCAAGTGATGGTGCATAGGTGCTGCACAGGGTGCTTTGAAGCTACAACCTTTGTCTAACTGTGCTCTGATGGAAATAACACTGATAAGTAAACAGTTGAAAGGATGCATCATTAATGTATAAAAGCTGTCTAAATACATTGCCTATGAATGTGGGTCATAAATGCTAAAGGGGTTCTGTGTTCAAATTGATTAGCAGAAAATTGTGATTACCTGAAGGAAAAATTTAGTTCATTTAATAGGGTCAAGAAGAAACTGACATTTTAAAGGGGAGTCGAAAGTCAGTGGCAGCAACCTTATAAATATGTGATTGAAGATGAGGCTCTCA
This sequence comes from Ondatra zibethicus, assembly GCA_004026605.1. Taxonomy (NCBI): domain Eukaryota; kingdom Metazoa; phylum Chordata; class Mammalia; order Rodentia; family Cricetidae; genus Ondatra; species Ondatra zibethicus. The sequence goes on along the minus strand of PVIU01001453.1, from coordinate 35,159 downwards.
AGAAGAATAAAAATGCAGCAGAAAGGCCTTGAAAAGCCCAGGTGGAAGAGGTAGGAGGCACAATGTCAAGGAGAGATGGTAAGGTTGGCAGTGGAGTTAGAGACAATTTAGAGGAGCTATCTATCTCATGAGAATGGAGTACAGCAGTCGGGGAGGAAAAGTCTAAGACCAACTCTAAGAGTGTAGCTGGAGAATGAAAAGAAGCTGCAGATTTAGATGTGGTGGTAACAGGACAATAAGGTTTGATGATAAAATGGATATTTGAAATCAGAAATAACTAGGGGGTTTTCTTGAAGAGTTACAGTATTATTTAGTATGATAGAACCTAAAAGCACAGAGAAAAATCAGTAGAAATAGCACTAGCCGCCTATCTGTGAATAGTTGATTTTATGGCAAACAGCTTAATTGTATTAGGTTGACGTTTTTTGTTATCTTGAACGTTGGGAAAACCATGCTCCAGAAGTGAAGCTATGCTGTTCAGATTCATGGATTTTAGAACAGTTTTACTATAGACGATTCTTTCCTGAATTCTAGAGTAAATTAAAAAGCTATACTTGAAACTGTGATTCCTGCAAGTTATAATTTCTTCCTTCTTCTTCTTTAGACAAGGCTATGTAGCCCAAGCTAGTCTTAAACTCTATCCTGCCTCTATTCTCATCCCAAGTGCTGGGTTACAGGTGTGTCATCACATCCAGCTAGTTTGTGGGTTTCTTTTCTCTCTCTCTCTCTTTCCTTCCCTCTCTCCCTCCCTCCTTTCCTTCCTTCTTTCCTTCCCTCCCTACTTCCTTTCCCCTCCCTCCCTCCCTCCCTCCCTCCCTCCCTCCCTTCCTTTCTTTCTTTTGTGGGGGGAACAGTTTGAGACAGGGTTTCTCTGTGTAGCCTTGGATGTCCTGGAACTCACTCTGTAGACCAGACTGGCCTCGGACTCCAGAGTTCTGCCTGCCTTTACATCAGGAGTGCAGGGACTAAAGACCTGCGATACCATCACAACCACTGGGCAGTTTATGACTTTCTTAAAGGTAGAAGGGATATTTTATGAAAATGCCTTGGTGCTAGACATGATGGCATATGTCCATAACCTCTGCACGGGTCAGGCTGAGGAAAAAGAAGGATCTCAATTTAAGACTAGAGTAGGAAAAAAAGAAGTCTTAGCATTTTTCACAATAGTAATTTTAAGTGTTTTATCTAAATCTGTTTTACAAAGGTAGAGGGAAATGTGGAATATGGTCTACCCCATAAACGTTTTTATAGTGTGTCTGAAAAATACCATATTGTCACTTCTAAAGTTTTTAGTTTTTAATTGACTTCTTTATGGCGTTGTTGTTGCCTGTTCAAAGACAGTATTCTCTGAAACTATTCATTACCTAGATGTTTTTCTGATCTTCATTTCAGTTATGAATTTAACAAATACAGTACAGTCTGTGCAGCTTATCATATGAATTAACTTTTTTGGAATTTTAAAAGAAAGGGAAATGTTTAAGAACGGTATTTTTGTTTTGCTTGACTATCTTGAATCATTTAGGATTTAAAAATCAGATTCTGTTAAAGTAATGTTGTTGCTTCAGTTATACTGTTTATTCTTCAGGAAAATAAGAATGTATATACATGAAACTAGATTGTAGGTCTTTAAATTTATTGTGTGTGTGTGCATGTGGGTGTGTTTGTGGTTTAATGGAGTGTGTGTGGAGGTCAGAGGACAACTTTCAAAAGTCAGTTCTCTGCTTCTTCCACGTGAGTTTTGGGGATCAAACTTAGTTGCCAGACTTGGCAGAAGCAGCTTTAGCCACTGAGTCCTCTACTACACTGAAACATTTTATGTTGAAGATTATGTACCTCTTAGAATAAATATATTACTTGTCTTTATCTGGTGTAGATTTGTATTAAAGGAAAATTATATAGTCTTGGTAACCTAAGTCTAGTATCTAATACTTCTTTTTCTAATGTTCTCTAATTGTGTTACTATTTATAGCAAGGCTAGTGATAATTTGATAATGACTAATGTAAGACAGGTAAACAAATACCTGCTGCCACAAAACTAAGGACAGATGTAGGGCAGATGTAGAACCTTCTTAGCAGCTTTAGTAGTATTTATATGCAATTTATGCAATTACATACCAGGCAATATATTTTGTATGTGTCATGTTTCACCTCCTTTTTCCTATTTGGAAAGAAGCTGTTTATCAAGGCAGTAAGTAGTTCTATTACTTTAAAACCTCTATAACAGTATTGCTAGGGAAATAATGAATGCATACAACAATGTAGAGTCACGGTTATGCTCCATTGTGGATTCAGTATCTGTAGGTAACACTGATAATGTTTGGTGCCAAGGTAATTAAAGAAAGATGATAATTCATTGCCTAAATTTTCCATAAGAGGAATAATTTTAGGAAAAGATGAGCTTTTTTTTGTAAACGGATTTTTAAAATTTTTATTTTTTATGATGGAATCTTTATATATGACTTAGGTTGGTCTTGAACTTGGAATCTCTTGCCTCTGCATCAGTGTTAACGGTTATAGATGTGTATCACTGCACTTGGCTAGGAAAAGGCATTTTTTTTGCTCTAATAATTATATACTTCCATATTAAGTTGTAGATTTGAAGTCACTAAGATATTTAAACAAAATAAGAGTAGCAGTAGGAATTAAATAAAAGCTAGAACACAAAGACATTACAGTTATATGACCATTTAGTATTTCAGTCATTCAGAAATAGTTGTTCAGAGTATCAAAACACTAAATTTCAACTGAGGAGATGCTACTCTTCAGCTCTGGAGTTGTCAAACATTTATTTTATTTTTCAAAGTCATCCTTTTTTTTTTTTGTAGTTCTGGAGATTGAACTCAGGGGCCTTTTGCATTCTAGGCAAGCACTACCACTGAGCTACATGCTGCATTCCTAGCTGTTTTATTTTCTGAAACCTCTTTACTGTTAATAATATATAAATACATCTTTATTTTAAGGATATGTCATTAAGTAGGCAAGTCACTACTGAACGTCAAACCTGAACTCTACCTGAGGAACTGTGTGTTCTGGCAATTGTACCTTTTCGTGGGGTAGAGCTGGGGTTAAAAAGAGGCCTACATTTCAACTGTGTTGTTTCATGAATTCATGGATGTAAGCAATATATTAGAGGAAATGAGTAATTTCTGTAGAGTAGGAGAAAGCTGTTGGCTTTGCAGTACCTAACTGTAATAGGAAGGCCACTTGTTTGTCTTAATACAGTTTCCGTGTGATTATTTAGGATGTAAGCTAGCCAGGCATCCAGGAAGAACAAGTGGCCTGCTCCCTGCAACACCTAACCAAGGATCACTTTGAACTTCTGATCCTCCTACTTCAACCTCCCCAGTGACAGGGATATAGGCATGTGTTACTATGTTCAATTTTATCTAGTACTAAGATTAAACACAGGGCTTTGTGCATGCTAGGCTAGCACTCTACCAATAACACCACACCCTAACTTCCAGCATAATGTCTGTCTGTCTGTCTGTCTATCTATTTATCTATCTATTGATCAATTGATCAAGCAAGGTTTCTCTGTGTAACCTTTGCTGTCCTGGAACTCCCTCTGTACACCAGGCTGACCTCAGATTCAGAGATCCACTTGTCTCTACCTTCTGAGTCCTGGGATCAAAGGTGTGTACCACCACTGCCCGACTCCAACTTAACTTCTAATCAGCTTATTTAATACTACTTGCCAAAGACTTTACAATCTATTAGTTGGTACATAGTAAGTTTCAACTATATTAAAACCACATATTGGGCTGGAGAGGTGGCTCATTGGTTAAGAGCCCTGGCTATTCTTGTAGAGGACTTGGGTTTGTTTCCCAGAAGCCATATGAACCCTTATACTATCTGAAATTCTGTTTTCCTTGAGCACCAAGCATGCATGTAGTACACATAAGTTCATGCAGGCAAAACACTCATAAAATGAAAATAAATTTTAAAAAATTGACTACTTGACCTCAGAGTATGTAGTGGAGAATTAACAGTATGATACTGGGGAAGAAGTGATGAATGAGATTCTATTTTTACTCTTACTGGTGATAGATTGCTGAATAAGTTGAACAGGGTACTTTTTTGGATGTCAGTTAAGTAGATAAAATATATACTTTGCTTCTGTAAATAGGATTGAAGAACAATGAAGTTTATTTGGAATTTGAGGCATTTTAAAAAAGAAATCTTGGAAAAAGAAAGCAGTAAAGTTCACAAAGGTTTTCTTTCTTTGGATCTGGGCAGAGAAGAAAATACCAAGGAAGAAAAAAAGATTACTTTATCTGCTTAAAAATATACTTATTAAAACAGTTTTTGAGTGATCTTAAAAAGTAAATGTTTAATATGAAATGGAGATTCTATCCAGGTTGTTTAATAAACTAATAAGCTAATTTGTGTTTAATTGATTAAATAGAACTTCTTGAAATTTTTATAATTAAACTCTAATAACTTTCACAGTAGCTTACCAGTATTTATATGTTCCAAAAAGGAAGGCTTAAATCTATTGTACTTAAGAAAATTGCTACTTTGAAAAAGGAGTTAGAAGAGGAGACGAGAAAAAGTATTACCATCATTTGTATTTTTGGGTACATGGCATTACATCAAGGAATAATCTGACACTTAATGAATCTAAGGTAGGGTAATAAACAATATTTTTGTAGTATCAATTTTACTTGAGCATTTGTAAAATAAATTACTATTACAATAAGCATAAGGAAATCAGACTTAGAGTGTGGAATACACATGTCCTAAAATTAAATCAGAAATTTAAAGTGAATATATTATATGATTCCTAGTCTATTTTTTAAAATAATATTTTTATTTTTATTCTTATGTATGTGTGTGCATGTTCCTTTTTATCTGTGTGTGTACTATTCAGTAGCCCAGGGAGGGCAGAAGAGGACTTTAGATCCTTTGGAGTTGAAGTTACAGGTGGTTGAATCTGCATCTGATATGGGTGCTGGGAACTAAACCTTGGGTCCTCTGAAAGAGCAGCAAGTGTGTTTAACTGCTGAGCCATCTTTTCCAGCTCCTATTCTGAGATCTTTAAGTTTTTTTCTACTATTAGGATACTTTAGTGAAAAATGAAAGAGTGTGCTGTTGTAAAATGTTGGAAGACATATTTTTATCCTTTGTCTGGCTAAGTTTTATACCTTTACGCACATTAAGTTCTTTCTCTTAGTGTCTCTCACCACTGTGATGGAAGATTATTCTGTAAGAGCATGGAGGCTCTTGACAATATTTCTGTCCTTTAGAGAAATATAGGATATTACATTTAATTTTTTCTGTCCTTATAATTAGACTATAGAGGGAAGATAGATTACATATAAAAGTGCAAGAAAGTAAGAAAAGACAGGTTAAAAATGTTTGAGATTATCTGTAAGTATGAACCAAAGAGAAGTTTAGATTAAAATCTCTAAACTAAAAGACTAGAAATGTTTGGCATTAGTAGTAGTTTTCATCTTACAAGCTTTAGACTCAGCATAAACCTCATTTCTTTAATAAAATCTTTCCTAGTAATTATCCTCTTCAGTTATGTATTTCTTGTTTTTTTTTGGGGGGGGGAATAGTCTTATAAATGTCTATTTGCTGTAATCATATACATTTGAGAGGCTTCCTGGTGTAGCTTTTAATAAAGAGAAAAGACTTTGGAGCCAGACAAGCTTGGATGTCATACTGTAGTGGTATGAATGAGACTGCCCCTGCAGACTTGTATGTTTGAATACTTAGTCCTCAGTGGTAGAACTGTTTGAGAAGGATCAAGGTTTATGACTTCACTGAAGGAGGCATGTTACTTGGGCCAGGCTTTGAAGTTTCAAAAGATTTGGGCTATTCCAAGTGTATCCTTTTTGCCTCTTCATATAAAACAATATATGAGCTCTCATCCGTTCCTGCTGTCATGTCTTGTTTTGCAATTGTAGTTGGGCCTTTCGTCAGGACCACCAGCCCTCATGGAGATTTACTATTAATTATAAAAGCTAGACCTTAGCTTAGACTTGTTCCTAACTTCCTAACTAGTTCTTATAACATAAATTAACCCATATTTTTAAATCTTATGTTCTTCTATATGGCTTGTTATCTCATCTCGGTACTGCCCATCCTACTTCCTTTATGTCTGACCAGTGATTCTGCCTTTCTTCTTTCCAGAGTTCTCTCTCTGCCCAGAAGTCCCACCTATACTTTCCTGCACAGCTATTGGCCATTCAGCTTTTTATTACACCAGTCACAGCAATACATCTTTACATGGTGCACAAATATACCACAACAAACTGTCATGAACTCTAACCCCCTGAAACCAAATGCCCAGTTAAACACTTCCTTTTGTAAGTTTTCTTGGTCATTATGGTTTATGGCAGTATTAGAAACACTTGCTAATCCATATGCCCTTATTTTGGGAAGTTATTTAGCCTCTCTGAATTTGTTTTCCTTTTCAAGAATTATGCTGGTAATATATTTTCTTCTTCATTGTAAACTTTTTTTAATATTTATTTATTTATTTATTTGTTTATTTATTTATTGTGTTTACAGTGTTCTGCCTGCATATATGCCTGCAGGCCAGAAGAGGGCACCAGATCTTAATATAGATGGCTGTAAGCCACCATGTGGTTGCTGGGAATTGAACTCAGGACCTCTGGAAGAGCAGTCAGTGCTCTTAACCGCTGAGCCATCTCTCCAGCCCCCTATTGTAAACTTTTAAGAGTGGAGGTAATACATGTGAAAATACCTAGCTTGTATATCGTATATCTAATTCCTTTCCTTTTCATTTTATGTTGTATTTGAGTAGTTTCCTATCAGTCTTGTGTACATATATCCTATTATTATTAAAACTAAGTTTTAAAACACTTCAAACTAGTGTTTGCTTCTTTTGGGCCCTGTGGTTTTATTACCTACTAATGAAATAATTGAATAGAAGGTAATTAAATTGTAAAAATTAGATGCTGCATACCTTATACAGCAGTCACCCAGCAACATTTAGATGAACCAGAACTTGGCTGTTACTATCAGACTGACAGTTCAGATAGATGGAGTAGAGTTTTTAAAAGTTCTGTATTTCTTATAATAAAGATATGATATAATACTGTGCTTTGCATCAGATTTTCAAGTAGTGTTTTAAATGATGACCATACTTTGCATGATAATTATTTTAGAATAATGGAATTTGATGCTTCATAAAAACTGAAAATTTGAGTGGGCTGGCGAGATGATTCAAAAGTTAAGGGTACTTGCTATTCTTGCAGAGGACCTGAGTTTGGTTCTCCATACCCATATCAGGTGACTCACAAACACCTGTACCTCCAGCTCTGGGGATTTGATGCTTTCTAGTCTCTGTGGGCACCTCCACACACATGACATACACAAACATATACAAATAAATGAAAAATAATTCTTTTAAAAATACCTTTAAAATCTGAAACTATAGGTAAAAATTTGAAATTCTGTTAGTTTGAAGGTTAATTCTCTCATGAGCAAAACAATACTGACATGCATCAAAAGTTATACCTCCTCTGTCACCTACTAAAGACATTTGAGCCAGTTTTTTAGTTTAGCGTCTTTGAGTTTAAATGTATGTAAGTATGCTTACTGTGTAGAATTAGTGTGAGAAACAAATGAAATGATATATTCAAGAATTGCTAAAATATCAGGCCGTCTGTTAAGTAAGGAATATGGTAGTACTAAGAAACAGTCCCTTCGAGTTTATAGTCTAACACTGACTTGAAAACATTTATGGTTTATTTACGTTACATTGTAGGGAATTCAGTGCTACTATATTTTACTTTCTTTTTTTTTTTTTTTTTTTTTTTTTGGTTTTTCGAGACAGGATTTCTCTGTGGCTTTGGAGCCTGTCCTGGAACTAGCTCTTGTAGACCAGGCTGGTCTCAAACTCACAGAGATCCACCTGCCTCTGCCTCCCTGGTGCTGGGATTAAAGGCGTGCGCCACCACCGCCCAACAATATTTTACTTTTTATGTGGATGACTTAAGTATAACTTCAGAGCTTGATCTTCTTCCACAGTTAGCAATTTTTGGTATAAAATTTTAGATTTCTCTACATTTTCTGCTAAGATAAGAAACTGAGCGTGACTTTTCACTTTAAAGGTACGCTCTGATTCCTTTCATACTGCCTGAAGAGGAGAGAGGTTAAGTAACTTAGAATTATACTAGTGGCAATGTCAAGATTCAAGCACAGTTGTGACTATCTTCTTTATAATGATATCTTAATCTATTCTGAATATTTGTTATTATTGACTGCAATAGCACAAATCTATAGATATTAACTTTTCAGTCATGACTTTTACATATATGATCTTCTCTTCTTAGATCCTAACCTATTTTATCCTTGGGAAGTATTAAAAATCCTTGCTAAGAATTATATACAAAATTACAATTAGTTAGACTTGACATGAAGGTCTAAAAAATGAACATTTTACCTTTGAGTTTAGAGAATCAGAAGATGAATAACGCTATAACAAGTGGTTTTCTTTATATGTGATTTCAGGACTATGACTAGTTGTCTTCAGTGTCAGCCTGATATAGAAATGTTAAGAAAAATATAAAATCTTGCAAATAGAAAATTAATTCAATCTGAGTACTTAGTAGAAATTAAAGTTTAAAACTTACCTATCTTTGTTTTTTTTTAAACATTAAGAAAAAAGTCATTTAAATGATTTTTAGGATCTATTCAGGTAAGAATAATTGAATGTCTTGGAAATAAGAACTTGAATACTAAAAATACTATTTTTTTAGGTATCAAAAAGATGAAACATTTCAGTGGTATAAGCCCCTTCTCCATCTACTTAAAAGTTGATGGTGAATATTTTTGTTCTAATGCAAACTTTATAAACTGTGCGTTCATAAAATTTATACCCACATTGTACAAGTTACATTCGATGTACAAGTTACATTCGAGTTAATTAAATTGCAAGTAGGAAAGCTCCTCAATTCCTGTCACGCCCTTAGTTTAAAACAACCTATGTATAAAAATGTAATAATAGCATGATACAATATGAAATTAAACATCATGGTCTTACTCTTGCAATCTCTAGTGCTACCACTTTAAATTTTGTTTTTTGTCTATTCTTTATGTATTTGAATTTGTATATATGCAATCCATGTAACACATGAAAGCTTACATATCAATGGACAACTGGCCATAATTACCACCTACATATTTTATAGACTTATACAGCAGTATTTTTAGAGAAAGTATTCATGTTCAAAACTTAAAAATTATGTATTGTACATAAAACTCATTTTTCCCTGATGTGACAGAGTTTTTAGATTGGCTGTCCCCTTGAGATAGGTCATGCATTCTCCAATTTCCTTTATTTCTCGATTAGCCCATTTATATCTCCTGAACCTGATAAATGTTTGGATTTGTGATTCTTACTCTGTACCTCCCTTTCTCCTTCTTTTATAGCATGTTTTGGGCATTTTTTCCTATTAGTGAAAATAATAGTACTTAACTTCAATGGGAGCTTACCAAATATAAGATCCTGTCTAAAGCCGGTTACAGAACCTGCTATTTAGTGCTATCACTGGTTTACAACCAAGGCAAAAATAATGAGAGTGATTCAGCTGGCTTGTGTAAGTTACTATGATAAGAACCCAAACTGCAAGTTGAATCATATAGTCTATCACGAGAGTGTGAGTGCTTGCCAACTGTATTATATTCCCTCTTGGCCTGTACAAATGATTTCATGTAGGTCTTTAAAGAAGTACATATGCAGCTTTCTTTTTAATGCCTCTATGGTATTTTATCATACACTATGCTTTATTTAATTAGTACCCTACTGGTGATCATTGAGGTTCCTTTTAAAATCTTTTACTGTGATAACTATTATGGATGATACTGTTACACATTTATTATGGCACAATTTCAGTTTTTATAATATAAAATTAATTAAGTAGAAATTTTAGGTTAAGAATGTATTTTGATGGTATTACCAACTTGCCTTCTAAACAGGTCCTACTAATAAATAGTCTCACCTTTATTGATTATTAGCTTTTAAATATAAGTTCTCTTAAGGTATCTTTCTTGTATTATATGGGTAGATTAGAACATTGTTTTATTGCTAATGAAAAATACTGAACTTAAAAGTTACCTTTGGTGGAAAGGGGAACACAATTTAAATAACCACAGAGCTTAGAAAAGGTGCTGACTTAAAGTACTCAAATCACGTGATCTTTGAATTACTGTAATGATGGGATCTTCATTTCATGTTCTATTTTTGAGTATGTTACAGGTTATCTTATTTATTTATTACATATACGGTGTTCTGCCTGCATGTATGCCTACACACCAGAAAAGGACACCAGATCTCATTACAGATGGTTATAAGCCACCATGTGGTTGCTGGGAATTGAACTCATGACCTCTGGAAGAACAGCCAATGCTCTCAACCACTGAGCAATCTCTCCAGCCCCAGGTTATCTTTCTTACATTCAAAATTGGGAAGAGAGGTACAGTTTGAGAAGTCATAGTAATGGACAGTTTCAGGTTTTCACCTTCCTAACTAGAGAGTTTTCTTTCTCATGGTATTTTTATATGTAATACTGTGATACTCTTTCACTTGGCTTATGTCCATTTTTGGGTCTGTCATTGCTAGCGTTGAGGACCTTGATTGGTCCCAGGTCTGTGTTATATGTGTATTATTAACAGATATTAAGCAGGTGGCTTTACCAGAATCACACGGAGAAGTGTGTCACTCTGCTCTGGCTATATTAACAATATACATTAGACTGAATGATTTTTAAGCAATGGGAACTAATTTTGTATTGTTCTGGAGTATGGGAAATTGAGCATAAACATAGAAGTCGGCAGATCTGTGTCTGATGAAGACTCATGAGTCGTGTCTTGTATGTGTGCCCTCATGTGGATCTCCATAGCTCTTGGAGGCCACTGATCCCATGTGGAGTACAGAAGTCCTGTACTTACCAAAGTTTCACTTCTTAACTGTGTCACCTTGAGAGTGACATTTCAACATATGAATTTGAGGAGGCAAATGTATTCAGACCATAGCAGGCCATAAACTATGAACTTCCTCCTCCTCCAGAACCACTTTATAATATTTGCCCCATTTTTTTCTGTGAATATGCTCAGTTAAGTTAGAGTATGATAATTTGTAACGAATCTAAAGCTCTTTGATATAGAGTGTTTTATTTATATATCAGTAGCACTCACAATGATTGACTTCCACTTTTTCACATTCAGGGTAAGAGAGTGGTTATCTAAGGACATCATAGAAAAGTAGTATACAGATAAGATTTTTTTTAAAGCAGCCCCTTTATGTTGCTTTATTTTGAATTAACAATAAGTTGTAGATTTTTGGTCTTTTTTTTCTATAAATAGTACTTTCCAATCTATTTCCTAAAAGTTGTTCTTCAAAAACTTGAGAGATACTACGATAAGTATGATATAAAAAAGTTTCTGCATCATCAAATAAATTTGGAATATGCTGCATAGTATATTCATCTTTTTAGAGATTCATAGCATGGTAAAGCATATTAACATTCTGAAGATGTGAGCAATGAATTCTTGTAGATTCTCGTAATTTTTATTTAGTCTAGTGTATTCCAAACATTTGAAAACAATAATTTTTCAAGGTACACTACAATTTTGTTCAATGCCTTTTTAGGAAGGATTGATTGTCTTTCCCATGCAAATGATCTTTTGGAAGCCAACATAAGACCTCCATATTTTGTTCTTTAATATTTTTGCTGTAGAAATGGAAGTTTTCCATAATAATCTGTACTGTGAAATTTATTTACCTTGGATTTACATTTAAAATATATCTTTTCCAAACATCACCTCTCATTAAAATGTTTTTAGATTTATTATTTTATATATGTTAAAGTTTTGCCCACATGTATATGTGTGTGCCATATGTATGTATGTAGGCCTAGAGCCTACAGAGGTCAGAAGAAGGTGTTAGATACCCCAAGATTGGAGTTACAGAGAATTATGAGCTACCATGTGGGTCTTGGGAATTGAACCTTGGTCCTTTGTAAGAGCAACAAGTGTTCTTAACCACTGAACAAACTCTCCAGTCCCACCTCTCATTCTAAAGTCTTTCATATAAAAATGTTAACTGAATATTTTCTTATTTAATCTTGTTTATTTCTTCGGTTTTGGTGATTGGATCTTACTGTCATCTAGGCTGAGCCAAAATTCACTATGTAGCCCAGACTGGCTGCAAACTCACAGCAGTTTTCTTACATCATCTTCCTGAGTACTGGGATTGAATGTGAGACATACTCTTTTCACAGGAGGTCTAGGAAAGCAAAGCCTAGAAATTGACCCATGTTGCTTCTGTTATATTACATGGGTATGATTGTTGGCTTGGGGGGTGGATTTTAGCATGAGTTCTAGTTGGTCTTAATAAATAAAACCTGGAGTCAGCTATGGGGGTATGTGTGAAAGCTTAAGGATCAGATAAGTAGTACAGCCAACCACTAGAGAGACCTTTTTCCTCTACGGAATCCTCGGGCCAAAAGACGATCCCGTCCTCAGACTGCGTCCTCTGACTACATATTCAGAATACAACTGTCTCCACCAAACCTCAGACTATATCTGAGCTCTTGTCTCCTTTTGCTTTATATTCCTCTCTCTGCCCAGCCATATCCCTTCCTGTCTCCACCTCTCTAGTGCTGGGATTAAAGGCACGGGACTCATAAATACTGGGATTTAAAGGTGTGAGCCACCACCGCCTATGGCTTAGATCTGCACTCTTGTCTTGAGGCAAGCTTTATTTGTTAAAACACAAGCAAAATCTCACTACATAGAATCACCATGGGAACGAGGAGATTTTTGAGATATAGACTAGATTTAAAGTAATGTATGAGGAATTCTTTGTGATATTCTTTAAAACTGGTTAAGGCTTGTTAAGAAAGCTGCCTGCATATGTAAGCTTATGAGTACTTTAGTTATGGAGGACTAAGAACGAGAGTCAAGAAAGTGTTTTGAAAGTTTTACATTTAATACCAATGGTATGACAGTGCAGAGTGAGAAAGTAATAGCAAAATAAAACTGTCGAGGACTGTTGATTTATAGCACAATAATTTTTAATTAGTAGTTGAAAATAATAAATCCTATGAATAAGAAGCTATATCTTGAACTGTACTTGTTTGAAGTTGAATAAAAAAGTACTTACCGTAAGAAAAATAATATGTATAAAAGGTAAGAGATGCTTTCATAATATGTCAGATATAAAAGAGAATAAAATTTTGAGCATTGCCAAAGATACTTTTGTAGAAAAGTTTGGTAATCATTAACAGAAGTTAATAAGGTGCTTGGATTTACCAGTTTTCTTTTGCAAATGGGTTTATAATGTATTAATTAAAAATTATCAATTATGTATCATAAAACATTCATCCCTTTCTGAGTCTTACTGCCACTTGAAAGTGGGTCATGTATAATACAAGATAGATTCATAGATAAATAGTGGAGATTTTCTACTTATGTAATAGAAACTTTTAAGCAGTTAAATAGTGGTATACCCAATTTTATCATTCTATTATTTTTCTGACCATTAGTAAAATGTGTTACTCTGACTTTAGTTACATTTATTTGCAAATACTCCAACTCAGCTGTAAAGTACTAAATACTTCTATAGCTTAATTATGAGAAGTTGATTGTAAAGTTGGTATACATTGTGTGTGTGTGTGCGTGTGTGTGCGCGCGCATGCGCGCCCATGCACGTGTGTACACATAAATGTGTGTGTGAAGGTTAGGAGACAGCCTCAGATGTTCTTGAGGTGCCATTCACTTTTCCTTTGAGACAAGTAGGTTTGACTGACTGACTAGGGAACCCCAGGAAACCTTCTATCTTTGCTTTCCCGAACCCTGGGATTATAAGTGTGTCATCAATTTTTTTTCCTGGATCCAATATATATATTTCAATCTCAGATCATGCTTGCAAGGCAAGAACTTCACTCTGAGCTGTCTCCCACCAGCCCCTACAATTGGTATGTATTGTAAGATTTTTGTTTTTGTTTGTTTTGTTTTGTTTGAGACTGGCTCTTGTTTCATGGCCGAGACTTGACCTCTAACTAAAATCCTCTTTGTTTAGCCTCCCAAATGTAAGGATTGCAGGCATGCACCATTATGCCTGGCACTTAAGTAATTTTTGTATTTAAACACTTGCCAAATACTGAATGATAGAGTTTGCCAGACCTTATTTTTCTTCTGTAAAATGCTAGATAGTAGAGTTTTTAGGCTTTGTGGGCGATAACATTTCTGTCACAGCTACTTAACTTGTCCTTGTAGAGTGAAAGCAGACATAGACAAGATGCAAGCCAATGAGTGTGATTGTCCTTCAGTAAAATTTTATTTATAAAATACGAATGGCAGGGCAGCATTAGCTTAATGATTATAGTTTTCCATTTCCCTTTCTATAAGTCATAGTATATATTAAGAAAATTGAACTATATATATAATATATATATATAATTTACATTTTAAAATTCTGCAAGATTTTGTTATTTAATATTTGAATTTAATGGGCTCTTATATTTCTGTAAATTAACTTGTGCTTTTACTACAGGTGCTGTTTGTTAGTGTTCTGTGTTGTAGAAGGAGTGAGTGGGCCGCATTCCCGGTGCCCGGCTAGCTTAACCCCTGAAATAACCACACAGAAATTGTATTAATTAAATTACCGCCTGGCCCATTATATCTAGCCTCTTCTTGGCCAACTCTCACATCTTGATCTAACCCATTTCTATTAATCTGTGTTCACCACGAGGTCGTGGCTTAACAGGAAAGATTCTAACCAGTGTCAGTCTCAGACAGGAGCTTCATGATGTCTTCAATACTGCCCCTCTTCCCAGCATCCTGTTCTGTCTACTCCACCTACCTGATTTCTGCCCTATCAAAAGGCCAAGGCAGTTTCTTTATTCAACCAATGAAAGCAACACAAACACAGAAGGACCTCCTACACCAGTTTTGATGTAGCTATAGTCACTTGGAGGTCTGACTGGAACTCTTGGCCAGGGTTTTGCTCTCCTACATATGGGTTTCTGTATGGCTGTCTCATGGTGTGATACCTGATTTCTAAGAATACCTAAAGTTGGCATGGCTTTACTTCCATTATTCTGTTGAATGGATAGACATAGCTCAATCCATAGTCATTGTAGGTAGAGATTGTACAGGTGTGTGAATATCTATAGGGCACATGACTAATGAGGGCATCAAATTAAGTCTTTATATGATTGCGTCTATTGCAAGTAACATTCTAATTGGCTGTCTTTAGTAAAAGAGAACATTTATTTTAAATTTATTAGGTTTCTTTATCACAAAATGCAAATAGAGAATGAGACCTTAGAGCTATTTGACTTAGGGTTGAAGGTCCATCTTTGCTTTATGCTGTAAGCTTCATTTTCTATCAGCATGGACTTGTCTTTTTCATTTTGGAAAAATCAGTGCCATTAATACTTTTCTAATTACTTATGCTTTACTGTTTGAACTATTCAGAGGATTGACTTTATTTCAGTGTGGTTCTAAAGGTTTTGAGGAAAAATTATGATTCTTCTAGGTCAATCTATGTGAGGTTATATTGTACCAACCAAATTGGTGAGTAAGTTAGTAACAAGATGATTACTGACGTGTAACCCTAAGTAGTCTGCTTGCATCCTCTTTAGTCATGTATTTATTAACATAAAATAATTTGATAAGTAATTTCTCCATTGCAGACTTAATTTGCTTCATTATTCAACTGTTTGAAGGTGTGTGTTTGGTTTATTGTCTTGGACATTTATCTGCTCTCTTTATGTTATGAGTTAGGGACACTGTCAGTCTCTGGAATCTCACTTTATTACTATTAACATACCATCAGATATGAAGGTGATTAGTATGCTGTTGCCCGTTGATTTCTAGGGTTGTTTTGGCTGATCTAGCTGGCTGAATATATTCTTCCTTTGGAAAGGATTTACATGAAAGCAAGTACTGTAAATACAGAATGAAATAAGAGCTATAACAGGAGTACAAGCAACATGCTGTGGGTGCAGAGGAAGGAACAATTAAGTTTGACTGAATGACTGTAGGAGGTATGACATTTTAAAGAAGGTAATGTTTGAGCAAGGCCTGGAAGAATGAATAACTCTTCCTTAGAAAAGAAAGGAAAAGATAATCTAGTTGTCAAATTTCTTGGCTCCTGAAGGGGTGGCACTGGAATGTCTAGGCTAAAGTAGATGAACTTAAATATAGAGTTAAGGAACTAGGGATAAACAGCAGCAGGCAGTTATGTGATTTTAACTTTCTCAAATTAGAATTATCAGAGGTAATGCAGTTTTGCTAATTTAAGTCTTAAGTGACTATATAGTAGTTTGAAATTTGAGAATTCAAGTTTTAAATTAAACAGTTCATTTTGAAGACAGAGTTTTGGACTAAGAAAGTACGTTGAGGATTTTATGTATACTAATCTAATCTAGTAGGTAAAGAAACTAAGATGCAATTAAAGTGAGTAATTAATGTTACGTGTCTTGTTTCTTTGGGTATTACTCATCTCTCAAAGGTCAATGTGCTGTAAATTTGGTCACTGGTGGAAACATTGAAAAGTTGTGGAACTTTTAAAAGTTGGGCCCTAGTGTGAGAGGATTGAATCCTAACTGTTTCGTGAAAGGAATAATGTTGGTTCTGAAAGTAGACTAGGTATCACAGAGTGTGTCAGTTCCTGCTTCTCTACTTTCTGTTCTCCTCTCCTTCTCCCTTTGCTCTCTCCCAGCCTTCCTTTCGTGCTTCTCCTTCTCTGCCTTCCCCATCACAGGCCTCACTTTGGAGCTGCAGCTAGTCTAGAACACATTATGTAGGTCAGGCTGACCTTAAACTTGTGATTCTCCTGTCTTAGTTTCCCAAATGATGGGATTACAGGCATGAGCTGCCTTGCTCTGCTTTAGTTTTATCATTTCTTGAATTTCATATAAAGTAATGACTTATTTGATTTAGCAGTATTTCTGTCATGTTCACCTGTAATACTGGAGCGCACTCTGTTTAATGCTGTGTAGTATCCTACTGGATATATGGATTATTATTCTATTGTTAGACATTTGAATTTATTCCTGATTTCACTATTTTAAGTAAAGCTGCTCTGAGATTTTCTTACATGTCATTGATGAACACATTGTTTTGGTTCTAGGAGTAAAATGACTGAGTGGTTGTTTTCTGAAATGATTGTACAATATTACATCCCTATCATCAGTGCAGGAGAATTTGATTTGAATATAGGAGAAGTTTGAGTGGTTTTGTGTTTTCAGCTATTCTGGTTGATGTGCAGTGGCTTTTCACATTCATTCTCAGGAGGATAATGATAGTGAGTCCTTTTACTATGGATTTTTATTATATCTCAGATTTGGACTTTGTCTTAGATTTATTGGAATTTGTTGTATATTCTGAATTCGATTCTGTGACTGACACTCTAAGTAATACCTAGTAATAAAAATTAACAATTTTAGTTAAGTTTAATTTATCATGTTTAATTTTTATAGATAAGTGTTCTTGTGTCTTGCTAAAGAAATCCTGGGGCTGGAGAGATGGCTCAGAGGTTATGAGCACTGATTGCTCTTACAGAGGACCTAGGTTCAATCCCAGCATCCATATAGAGATTTACAACTGTCTAGTCCCAGGGAATCTAATGCCATCTTCCAAGGGCACAAGGCTCGCATGTGGTAGATATACAGACATACATGCAGGCAAAATACCCACACACATTAAATAAAATTAATTTTAAAAAATAGAAAAATTGGCCAACACTTTCCAAAGTTTGTTTCAGAAAAATTTTCCTTTACTTTAAAGCTCTTTATTTCATATTAATTTGCATGAGTGAGGTAAGTAGAGATTGCTTTGACATTAATTTATAGGAATGGTGTGAGGTATTTAGTTAGTCTAGCACCATTTTCTTATTTTAAACAAACTAAATTGTCCTTTCCCTCCTAGATTATATAGAGTACCTTGATATAAACTAGGTGCATCTGTTGTCTGTTCCTTCTAGAGTATATGTTATTTTTCCTTTGTTTATTTGCCTTTGTTTGAACCATACACACTCTGTCTCTCTCTGTGTGTATGCACATGCACTCGTGTATGCATGATGTGTGTGTTTATGGATGCACATGCCACAGCATATGTATGGAGATCAGAGGCCAACCTTGTGGAGTTGGTTCTTTTCTACTTTTAAGTGGGTTCCGAGGACCAAATTCAAGTCACCAGGCTTGTGTGGTAAGTATCTTTAATTACTGAGCCATCTTACGGATATAAATTTGCTTATTTTTAATAGTAAATAGTTTATAGATTCTTCAATATTTTCTATGCATATGAGAACTATTTGGAAATGACTAGTGTAATTTTTTCAGTATTTACAATTTCTTTGTTTTTCAAGACTTTCAGAACGACATTCAATAGAAAAAAGATAGTCTTATTTTTGAGCCAAGTATAACAAAGTTCAACATCTTTATTATGAATAAACCATTAATTATGATGTTAGCTACAGGTTTTTTGCCAGTGTTCTTTATCAGATTAAAGAAATTCTTACCTATTTCTGCTATCCTGGGAATTTTCAAAATCATGAATGGCTTAAATTTTATCAAATGATTTTTTTCTACTTCTATTGTGATAAGCTACATGATTTTTGTTCTTAAATCTGTAATGTGGTGAGTTACACTGATTGAATTTTAATGCTAGACCAATTTTATACTTCCAAGAAAAGATTGAGTTAAATTTGTTGACATTTTGCTTAGCTTTTACATCTGTTCATACGAAATATTGGACTATAATTCTTCTTTTTGTAATTTTTTATTAGATTTTGGAATCAAGCTTTGTTGGTCCTCTAAAGAAACTTGAAAATTTTTTATCATTTTGTTGTGTTTTTAAAAGATTTGTGGTCTGTGTCAATAAGGTTGATTTGCTTAATCATGTGGCTCAAATTATAAAATGACTGTTAAAACCATTACATATGATTGTAGATTTGTCCATTTTTCCTTAGAATTTTATGTATTTTGACACTCATTTGATGTAGACAGGATTATTGTTACTCATGGTTGAAATGACCTTTATTTCTAGCACTACTTCTTGTTTTTAAGTCTATTTCTAGTATACAGAGTGTATCTTTTCATCAGTATTTCCATGCTAGTTTTTCTTTCCTTTTATTTCAACTGATTTGTATTTTGTATTTAAGGTGTATCTCCTGGGAATATAGTTGGGTCTTACTCATGTTATTTAGTTACAAAAATCTTTGTGTTTTATTTGTAATGCTTATTCTGTTTACATTTAATGTAATTACTGATACAGCTAGGTATAATCTGTTAACTCATTGTTTCTTTTTATCCCATTTGTCCTTAAACCTTTTTTTCCTGTAATAAACAGGCAATTTTCAGGTCTTTCTAAGTTTCATTTTCTAAATTAGTTTTTCAGGTTATATTCTTCTACAGGTATAATATTTAGTATTTTAATAAATACTCTTTGTTAGTGCACCTTAAACGAAGACATTTTAACTTCATTTTCTGCCTCCTGCCATTTGTGTTCTCGTTTGGGTATGTGCATTCAGATTCTCATGGAGGCTAGAAGATCTTATGGATATGGAGTTACACAGGCCATTGTTAGCTATCTGATGTGGATGCTAGGAAGTGAACTTTTGTCCTCTATAAGATTAGGAAGCACTTTTAACCAATAAGCCATTTCTCAAAAAAAAAAAACAAAACACAAAACTGTGACTGATTTACTGCCTGCTCTATCTATCTATCTATCTATCTATCTATCTATCTATCTATCTATCTATCTATCTATCATATCTATCTAATTTATCATATCATATCTATCTATTTATCATATCTATCTATCTAATTTATCATATCATATCTACCTATCTATATCTATCTATCTAATTTATCATATCATATCTATCTATTTATCTAATTTATCATATCTATCTATCTAATTTATCATATCTGTCTATCTAATTTATCATATCATATCTATCACCTATCTATCTGTCTCTCTGTCTGTCTGTCTATCTATCTATCTATCTATCTATCTATCTATCTATCTATCTATCTATCTATCTATCGTTCTTGTAATGCCAGAAGCAATGTAATTGTAAAGGTTTTTGGCAAAAAAAAACCCCAAACCTGTATTTTTTATGTTGTCCACATATATGACCTTTCTTCATTCGTTTTTTTAAACAATTATTTTCTGTCATCTGTGGTTTTTAAAAAACCCTATAAAATTAATTTAATTCATTTTTTCTGGGAGCGTCAGTCTGCTAGAGGCAAATATTCTTAATTTATGTGTGTATGAAAACAGTTTTATTTCTGTTTTAAAGGAAAAATCTTGGTACAGAATTCTGGTTTGGCAACTTTAATTCTATTAGCACATCAACTATTTAATTCCTACTTTTCACTGCCATAGTTTCTTTTGACAAATTAGTCATTAGACTTATTGTTGATCCTTTAAAGAAATATATAATTTTTGGCGACTTTAAGATACTTTTGTTTTGAGTTTATAATGGGTTGACTATGATGTGCTTAAGCCTGATTTTTGTTGGACTTATTCTCTTTGGGTGTTTGCTGCTTTGGTGTTTTCCATAAACTTTGGATTTTTTATATCTTTAAATTTTACTTTTATTTCAGTTTCTCTATTCAATCAATAATGTTAGATGTTTGGCTATCATATATGTCTCTTTGTTTCTTCTTTTTGTTCTTTCCTATTTTTGATTTTCTTCTTTAAACCCACTAATTTTGTCTTATGTTATGCTAGCCTAATATAAATATATCAAACATTTAATATTAATCAGTGCTGGTATTCACGTAGCCCAGGATTGCATCAAACTCATCATGTAGCCCAGACAGACCTTGAACTTCTGATTTTCCTACTTTAGCCTTGCAGTTCCAGGTAAGAGCCACCGTATTTGCAAGTTTGATTTTAATATTTTTATTCTCTGTTCTTCAGAGTCTAATTCTTTTAAAAATCAGTTTCTTTTTTTGACTACCTTCATCCTTTCATAAATTTTATGCTTTTGTATTACATTGGCATGTTAATATTTGCTAACTTAAACCTCTACCCCAAATTCTATGTAATTTTTGACTTTACTCTGTTTTCTGTTTTTGGTCCCGATGTCTTGATATTAGGTCACACTTGTTTCTTCACATATGTTATAATTTTTAACTTTATATTAAACATTATCTGCAATTGAACTATATGATTGAGCAGACGATGACATTTTTGCTAAGGTGAACCACCTTTCTACTGCTTGAGGTCACATTGCCCCTCAGGGTAATTAGTATTGTGCTGGATTGTACTAGGGTCATTGGATTTCAGTTTAAGCTAGCATTAGCCTATTCCTGGTTGCTTTCATTGTCTCTATTAGATTTTTTTTAAATTGAAAACCTGCCATATTTCTTCTCTACAGTCCTGAAAGATGTTGCGAGTTTCCTTTCTGCTCTTTGGTGGTTTTGAGATGAGCCCTTTGATCTCTTGCTCAAACTGTCTTATATTCAGGCAAATGTTTAAGAGCCACCTCTCTAAGACTAGGTCCTATTTTTCTAGCACTAGGAGACTAAGGGAGACATCATTATGCCTTGTCTTTCAATCTGGAGACTTAGTCTTGCACCTTCTAGCATTACTTAGAATTCAGACAACATTTATCTTAGCCTTACATTTGGAATACTATGCTAAAAAGCTGTTCCACTGCTTTCTATTTTCACCAGTAGAGTCCATCTGCCTTAGCGAACCTTCATACTCAGTCTATCTTAGAATCTTTTGATTCTCCTAGGAAAGAAAATGGTGGGTTATTGTTACCTAGAAAAAGGCTCTTGTTTCTCAAGAACTCTTAGTTCATCTATTGCATGTTACTTTATAAGGATTCTGATGTCTTAAAAATGTGACAGAAACTCAATTTTCCCCTAGTTGCTGCCAAAGTGTTTGTAATTACTATTCTTAAAGATTAAAGCAGTGAAATCTTTTTTATTCTGATTTTGAAGTAGTGCACATTGTATTAACTTTTGCCCAGTTTTGCTGTATAACAAATGACCTCAATATTTCAGCAGCTTGCAACAATAGCTTATTCTCCTCTTGCTACATGCTAACGGAAGGTTGGCATCAGCTCTTCTATTGCTCCACATATCTTCTAATTCTGAGATCCAGGCTGAAGAACAACTATTTGGGCCATGCTGTTCTTGTAACAGAGAAGGAAAAGAAGAGAATTGGCAGACGTACATAGTGGTTCTTAAAACTTCTGCTTGGATATTTGTTTTTATGTTACTGGCCAACACAAATCAGTAGCCAGGGCCAAAGTCAATAGGGCAAAGATTTTTACTTCTACAGAAATACTCTAAGTTAACATATTATTATCCTTTTGAAGGAAGGTAGATTGGATATTAACAAATTATAATAAAATTTACCAGTTCAATTATTTCTACTTTATGTGTGTGTGTGTGTGTGTGTGTGTGTGTGTGTGTGTGTGTGTTTCTGAGTGTATTTTAATGGCTACCCATTAAAATGGGTTAACCAGACTACTGGTAAAATGAAAATGCCCACTAAGAGGATTCTGTCCTGCAAGAATGCAGGAACTATCAATAATATGCAGAAATATTTTTCTGTTCAGAACAGTTATTATAGGATCAAAGTTTCAAGAAGGAACCTCATCTATAGTATAAAATGTGCACAATTCTGTACATATTAAGAGAGAATAAAACAGTATCATATGAGAGTTTGGAAGCTGACATATGAATGAAAATCAAATTTATAAGGCAGCTTGTTGATGTTACCATAAACAGAAGGGCTTGAATGAGGCAAATCTGGATTGAATGTTATCACTCAAAATCTGTATTTGGGCAATTTATTTGAGAGAGAGAGAGTGTTAGTTTGCATGTGTAGGGACACACATGTGTAGGTGCTTGTGTGCGAGTGTCTGGTGAGTATACAGGATATATATATGTTTGTATATACACACACATCTGTTTATGTTGGATATCTTCCTGTACTGCTATTTCATTTGTATTTTAATAAATAAAGCTTGCCTGAATTAGAGAGTAAAACAGCCCTACTGGTCAGCCTTACAGACTGGACAGAGGTAACACATGCCTTATTCCCAGTAACCACACTCATTTGCCATAGAAACCGGGCAATAGTAGTGCACACCTTTAATCCCAGACTTAGAAAGGAATATAAAACAGGAGAAGACAGCTCTCAGACAGTCTCATTCTGAGGATTCCTAGAGGCAATGTCACCATTTTGGATTGAGGTAGAGGTAAGAGCCAGTGGCTGGCTGTTTTGCTTTTCTGACCTTCAGTTTGAACCCCAATATCTGTCTCTGGGTTTTTATTAACAATGCTACATCTTCCTCCATTTCTTTCCACTTTATTTACTGAGACAGAATCTTGCTGAACTGAGTTCTCTGGATTTGGCTAGTCTAGTTAGTCAGTTTGCCCACATTTTGAATGTTAGGATTACAAGCTGACCACTACACTTGCCCAGCTTTTATGGGGGTACATAAGATTGGAATTCTGGCCCTTATGCTTGCATAGCAAGTATTTTATTCAATGAATGATCTCTAGCACTGTAAGTCTTGTTTTGAAATAGGGATAATAATTAACTTATCTAGTACCATCTTTTAATTGTGCCCCAGTCTCTTGAATCATCACTCTCTCTTATATCCAACTTAAAGTTTATAGTGCTTCTTTGTCTGAAATGCACTTTTAACTCTTATGTATATATCTTGTGTTTTCTTTTATTCTTTTAATTGTTCACACTCATTTGGAAAAACTACGCTTTTAACCAGTCTTCTTTCAATTCAGTAAATCTATGTAGTCTTCTTTCAACTTATGTAGCCCAATGTGTCTAGAAAAAAATGCCTGATCATGCTATTTAGTTTTGCTTAAATTCATTTGCCAATCAACTCATTTTTCTAGATCTTCTATTTTCTTATGTGATGTTTCATGTATTTTTTTCTTATCCTCTAATATCTCATCCCCAATCTTTTGCTCTGCTGATGATTTTGCTCCCTACCTTACTGAGTAAATTGATATAAAACCAAATTTGCATAGGCTCCTCATATCACATTTACACACCTATCAATTTTTTATATATATATATAGCTTGTTTTACTTTCTACTTTTCCATATACTTATCTATTTATTTTATCCGTATGCCTACTTAGGGACTTGGCCCCAACAGTTTCTAGTCTCATCTAGGTGATATTTTCTCAGTATTGCATGTCATTGCTATAAAAGATAAACATTCCTTGTAGTGGTGGCACACGCCTTTAATCCTAGCACTCTGGAGGTAAAGACAGTAGGATCTCTGTGAGCTCGAGTCCAGCCTGGTCTACAGAGTGAGTTCCAGGACAGCCAGGGCTACTCAGAGAAACCTTGTCTTGAAAGACTGGAAAAAAAAGACAAAACGTATTGTTATTTCTATCTTCAACATCATTTATTTGATCCCTCCTTCTTTACCGGTGATATTTATCTGTCCCCCAGTCTTAGCAAATTCATTGAAAGAACTGTCTATATTCTCAGTCTCCAATTGCTTATTTCCTGTTTTCTCTTAAATTCAATACAATTAGACAATTAGGCTTTTGTTATCTCCTCATTGAAAATACCCTTGGGGATAAGGTCACCAGTGAATTTCATATTGCTAAATCTCACATGGATTTCTCAATATTCATGATTTCCCTTGATTTAGCAATAACATTTGACGCTGTTCAACATCTTTCCCCCAACAGCTTCTTCATTTGGTTTCTAAAACGTAATACTTCAACATTTTGCCTTACTCTATCAGTTTTCCTCCCCAGTTTCTTAAAAGTTGAATGAAAAGGACCTTTAGTCCTTTTCTCTGTGTGTATTCCCTCCTTTCAACATGGCTCTTAATAACTGAATGCTCACAACTCTTGTCTATCCATGTAGGCTTATCCTCTAAATTACACAGGTATAAACACTACATACAACTGTATGTAGCCATTTATGTCTAACTAATTTAATATATACCAAACCAAATTACTGATTTCCTGATTAAATTTTGGCTCTAAGCAAAGTATTTGTCATCTTTGTAGTTGTGAACTCTGTATTTCTATTTTTATGGCTACCAACTTTTAAAGATGTTTTCCTTCCTCTGTATTTTCTTAACTACTTTATTGTACCTTGTTCCTAGTTCTTATCCTATCTTATTCTAAGTATAGATAACCTTTCCCACACTTGTTACTTTAATGGACACTTTTCTGTTTCTACCTTCTGTATCTAATCTAGAGATAGAGTTGTTGTCCTTCAGTTACTCAGAGTCCAGTTCACGTTTTCTTTTCTGTTGATGAGCCCCCAAATCAGTGACTTTCAGCTTTCCTAATGCTGTGACACTTAACACAGTTCCATGTTATTGGTGACCTCCAACCATAAAATTATTTTCATTGCTACTTCACAACTTCTGCATGTCCCAAATAGACCTTAGCTTCACACCTTGAAATTCATGTATTTTATGGTTCCCAGTGTGGCTACTGGAAACTGATAGATCAATAGTCTAGAAAATTTGAAGGCCTGATCTAATGGGAGCTCACCAAATCCAGCTGGACCAGGACTGAATGAGCATATGATCAAACCGGAATCTCTGAATGTGGCTGTCAATGGGGGCTGACTGAGAAGCCAATGATAATGGCACTGAGACCTATCTCTTCTGCATGTATTAGCTTTTTGGGAATCTAGTTTATATGGATGCACACCTTCCTGTGGATGGTTGTGGGAGGGCCTTGGGCTTCCCACAGGGCAGGGTACCCTGCCTCCTGTTAAGGAAGCAGGGGGAGGGAGGAGGGTTAGTGGGGGAGCAGGAGGGGACTGGGAGAAGGGAAGGAAGTGTAAATTTTTTTGAATGAAAAATAAAAGAATATAAAAAAAAATTGAAGGCAGTTTTAGACATCTATCTTTTAGTTTTCAAACCTGTTTGCTCTCTTAGAATGTCTGGAAAACCATTTAATTTCTGTTTCTTTCCACATAGCCACCACCATGAACAGTATAAAAACAGTTTAATTTCATCAGTAAGTTATACTCCTATTTCACATGTGAAACTTTGTATATCACTTTGTCTCCATCTCAGTTTTTATCTAACCCATCCTACATCCTGTTTGTAATATCCATTGTAAGACCTTAGAACAACAGAACTCCATTTACTTCCTTGATGAGTTTTTTCTTCTTAAAAGTATTTTCCCCTTTGTGATTTTTATCTTTTAAACCTATGCATGTTATAAACCCTACCTTATATTTTGCTTTAAACATCTGATCTTCAAGAGGATGAAAAAGATTATGTCATTTTCACTAATTTATTTACCGTTTTTGATTTTATTTCTTCTTCTAGTCATCTGATATAATTTTTGAGGGGTTTTAGGGGCATCCTTAAGCATTACTTTTTTCTATAGGCATACATTCTGTTTTTCAATTGTTTAAAAAAATTAAATGACTCCTATGAATTGTACATACTTAGGGGGCATGTTGGTACATTTATACAGTGTGTTATGGTGAGGTCAGAATAATTTGCAAATCTGTCACACAAGCATATTGTCAGTTTTTTTTCTGTTAGGAATATTCAGAATCTTCCCTGTTAGCTATTTGAAATCAACATTATTAGTCAGAGTTACCTTGTGTGCTATAGAACATCAGAAGTTATTCTTCCTACCCAGCTGCATTCATGCTAATAATCCATGGAGCATCCCTCCTTTTACTCTTCCCAGTCTTGATGACACTCTCTTTTCTATTTTTATGAGATCAACTTTTTAATTCTTTATATGTGTGAATTTACAGTGTTTACATTTATTTTGTGGGTTTGTTGTGGGGGGACACATGTGTTCTACAGTTGTACATGTTGGGGTCAGAGGACAATTTGTAGGCATCAGTCTATCATGTGGGTCCTGGGCATTGAATTCAAGAGCTCTCAGGCTTGGCTCCAAGTATCTTTCCCTCTGAGCCATCCTTGCTGTCCTCTGACTTTTGTCTGTGGGTGTCCTTTCCCCCAGTGTTTATTCTTGGCGGCCTCGCTGATAACCAGTTGTCTGTAAGTATGTGAATTATTTCTGCTCTCTCCTGTCTATTGTCTGCTTTTCTGTTTTTATGCTAGTGCTATTCTGTTGGCAAAATGTTTTTATTTTTATTCTAATTTTTAAAGACTGCTATTGATGAATGTAAATTCTAAGTTGAAACTTATCCCATAGTTCTTTAAAGATATTGTTTTGCTTAGCCTTGTTTCTTTTGTACTTGATGTGTCTCCTCTACCCCACTACCATTTTCTATATTGTTTGACTACTTAAAAAAATTTATCTTTATTTTTGGTATTTATTAGTTTAACTATGGATATCAGAGAAGTTGTGTCTTCTTTTAGGGTTCTTAGTCTCATTAATAAAAGAATTCAAGAATGGACTCAAATAGAAGTTTGAGGTCACTTTTAGTAAGAGTTTCAAACACCCCCCCCCCCACGTGGGGTCAGACAAGGTGATAATCTCAGCAGCTGCCTGCAGAGGAGGAGAGAAATAACAGGCTGTTTAAGCTATCATGGAAGTTGGACACATGGTTGACAAGTAGCCATATGGTGGGAAAGAAGGCTTTAGAGAAAGAGTAAGAAAGCCCAAAGTATCAGAAAAAGTACTTGGGAAGCAGAGACTCTGTGAACTCTAGTCCAGCCTGGTCTATGCAGTGACTTCCAGACCAGCCAAAGTTACTTTAATAAGACCTATCTCAAAAGGGGGAGAAGGAGAAAGAAAGTTGTACCCTTCTGACTTTCTAATTTGGTCAGACACAGTCAAATGCCATAGTGGATTATAGGGATTGTGCTGGGCTTGGGGACAGGGAGATTCTGGAAGGAAAAATATAGTGTCTCGTTGAAGGAAAAGGAACTCTGCCCATCTGCATGGTCTAAGGTGATCCTGCCTTCCCTAGGGGTAGTCCCTTGACTCGGCATTGACCTGTCCCAACTGGAATGTTAGGCCTTCACCCAGGCCAGAGATTCTATTCTCTTGATCAGAAGTAGTTTTTCCATAATAGGCCTTTATTGCTACTTTGAGATGTCTGTCCCCCAGCTCCCCTTCCCCACCCTCCATTCTTTCTGACTCTGAAGAGGTAACTGTAAAGTCATTTAGAAACCAGAGGAGAAAAGAGAAAACTGAAATTAATAAATATTTGAAAAATAGTGGCCAAAAGGTTCATTCTCAAATATAAAGAACACTATCTTTCAAGGTTAGCCATCCCCAAGTAGGATGAACATAAAGATAACCACGTGTTAGAGCCCTCAGACACTTCTTGCATCTCCCAAGGACATTTCTGACTTTAGCAAAGAAAGAAAGAAGCTGGTTATATTTTTTGGGAAGGGGGAGGGGTGTTTTTTTATCCTAAACTGTTTATGCAATTTCTGCATCCTGTTTTGATCATTGTGATGTACTTACATGTGGTTATCTTTGGGTCAATATAGACTTTCATTGAATACAAGTTCAGTAGTTAATTGTATTTTGCCTATATTTTGTTTTATGCTATTAATTATATATCAAGGAATTATAGATTTTCAGTATTTGAAAAAACTTTAGAAATGAACCTGATGACTTCATTTGTATTCTCTTAAAATGTGTATGCTAATATTTCATACAATTGAGTTGTTTTTCCAGGTGCGTGTGGGGGGTACAGATTTTGGGAAGGAACCTGTGTATTGAAAGTCCACAGAAAGTAAAGGCTAGTTAGTAAGGTTTGTATATTAATTACTTGTCTCATTGCAATGACAAAATACCTGATAAAGCAGGTTGAAAAAAGAAGATTTATTTTTGGGTTAAATTTCGAGTATACAGTAGTATGCCATGGCAGTAGGGTTCTGAGGTAGCTGGTTACATTGCCTCTGCATCTGGGAAAGAGAGAAAAATAAATGAATAATGGCTCTCAAGTCAATTTATCCCGTGGGATATTGCTGCTCATATTCCGGATTAATTTTTTCTTTCTCCAGCTATCTCTCTTTCTCTCTCTCTCTCTCCCTCTCTCTCTTTCTCTTTCACACACACACACACACACACACACACACACACACACACACACACACACACACACACACACACACACACACACACACACACACACACACACACACACA